>SJYC01046221.1:0-10988 GCA_006408675.1 Madoqua kirkii
GGGGTCACAAAGAGTCAGACACGACTGAACAACTAGACAACAGCAACACCTGAGTGGCAGAAAGTCTCCTCCATGTCCAGGCGGCAAAGGCCGTGCGGTGTCCTTCCAAGGCCCCAGGGTCTGGAGGGGCTGTGGGCGAGGAGGGCATTGCTGTGCAGCGGGGTCAGGGCGTGGCTGGGGCCTCTCTGAGTGACCCCGAGAGGCAGAGACCTCTGAGGCTGCAGGGTCTTCAGGAGCCCAGATAGTGGGTTAAGGGGAGGCTTGCACAGACCTGCTCTGCGGCACTGAGTTCAGATGAACGGCCCTGGGCTCAAAGGTGTAGACAGCGCAGCCTCCACCGGCTGTAGCCTGAGTCCTGGGCGGGGAGTCGGGAGTGGGGAGTCTCTCTCCACCTCCCAGCAGCCCGTGATCACACAGAACACGCCTGACCCGCCCCAGCCCACCCGCTCTGGTCGGCCTCACTGGACCACCAGCAGCATCTGATCGCACATTTTATACATTTCTAAGACCATTTTCCCCCCCAATAAATTTCTCCCCTGACTTGAAACCTCTACAGTTCCAGGTGATTTTTTTAACCTCCCGTGATTAGCAATTCTTAATGAAATGAGCGTTTAGTTACGTCAGCGATGTCTATTCTCATGCACATTTATCATCCTTACCTCTCTCACCTCCCCCCAAAATATTCCTCCCAGGTTTAATTTTCTCTGGCAAGCCTGTCCTGCCACAACAGCCCATTGAAATGATAGGAAAATTGAACAGTTTGTCTTGAGAAAAATATGACAGGAGGACAGAAACTGGCTTTGGAGTGATGGTGGAGAACCTCACGGGTCCCGGACACGACGCCCTTCCGCAGCCGGGACGTGCACGCGGCCAGGCCGCTCTTCTCACGTTCGGAACCAGCTGGTCTGGCAAGCCTGTCCTGCCACAACAGCCCATTGAAATGATAGGAAAATTGAACAGTTTGTCTTGAGAAAAATATGACAGGAGGACAGAAACTGGCTTTGGAGTGATGGTGGAGAACCTCACGGGTCCCGGACACGACGCCCTTCCGCAGCCGGGACGTGCACGCGGCCAGGCCGCTCTTCTCACGTTCAGAACCAGCTGGGGAGGTGTTCCGAGGAGAAACAGGTTCGTTTAATGATGGTTGCCGTTTCAAGCTCCAGGAATCGGCTCGCTCTACCCTTCAGGGAAAAGCCGCGTTCCACGAAAACCAGGCCACTTGCTTAGATGAGGTCAGACTGTGCGGCTGAAGAGCACCACGCCGTCGGCCCCGTTCCCTTCAGCAGCCCGCGCTCCCGGGCGAGGAGGGCGTGGGGATAGGAGCCTGACCTGGGCCCCGGGGAGGGCACCCCCACACTGGGCCCCACGCCCGGAAGGGAGGCGCTGTGCACACACCCACACACACCCACACACACGCACACCAAACACACACCACACACACACACACACACCACACACACACCACACACACACCACACATACCACACACCACACACACATACCATACACACACACCACACACCACACATACCACACCACACACACACACACACACACCACATACTACACACCACACACACATACCACATACACACACAACACACACATACACCACACAAACACACACCACACACACCACACACATGCACACACACATCACACACACACTATACACACCACACACACACATCACACACACACACCACAGACACCTCACACACAACACACACACACACCACAAACATACACACACACCCATCACACACACACACACCACACACACACCACACATCGCCCACACACATACCACACACACCCCACACACACACACCACACATGCACCCCACACACACCCCACACACACACTACACACACACACACCACATACACACACACCACATACACACACACACCACACACACAGGAGCCAGGCTGTAGCTGGATGACAGCATCCCCTGCCTAACAGACCCCGGGGACCACCTGCGGCCCCGACCGCTGGACTTGGCCACACCGGCCCCCGAGGAGACTCCTCCCTGTCCCAAGCCGCTCTGCGCTGACCCTGCCCTCCAGGAGGGAGGCCACTGCCCCCCGCTCCGCCGCCCCAGCCTGCGCGCTGCCTGCTCCAGAGTCTTCGGGCCAGGAGCTTCTTCTTCCCAGTGGCTTCAGGAAAGCCCCTGCGTGGTCGGGTCCTCGCCCCTGAGGGCGAGGCCCTCAGGCGGGGCCTGGAGCGCGTGCCTCCGGGGGCTCAGGGTGTGTGCACAAGGCCCCAGCTCCGGCGGCTTAGGCAGCAGTGGTTTATCCCCTCCCAGTCCCAGAGCCTGGGTGTCTGAGACCAAGGGGCGGCTTCTCTGGAGGCCCTTCTCCCTGGCAGACGGCCGTCTACTCCTGGTCCCCATGCGGTCTCCCCTCTGTCCTATCACTCAGTGAAAGCCAAGGGGGCCGTGTGCATCACAGGTGCTGAGCATTTGTGCTCATCTGAGCTTAGCCGCCGAGAGGCTGCAGGGCGGAGGCCTGGGGCTCGTCCAGGGTCCTGGGCTTTGTCTCCGTGCCCTTTGATCTCGTGCCCAGTGCTCCTTCTCAGACGGGCCTGTGCCCTGCTGCGCCTTTAGCTGTGATCATACTGAATACCAGAGCCCTGTTGACACGACGGTAGGTAGGGTGTGGGGCACGGAGAATGCTCTGCCGTCTTCCAATCAAGTCTCAGATTTTGGTGAGTATATATGGCTGAATGATGACTCCAACGATATAGTCACACCCTAAGCCTTTGTGAGCACAGCCTCATCTGGAAAAGGGCCTTTCTGATGTGATGAAGTCACAGATCTCCAGATGGGGTGCCTGGGATTATCAGATGGATCCTGAATCCAGCGATGTGTCCCTCTGAGAGGAGAGGACACAGACCCACAGAGAGGAAGGCTCTGTGATGACAGAGACACAGTCTAGACCCCGAGGATGACTCGGAGCTGCCAGAAGCTGGAAGGGCAAAGAAGAGCCCTTCCCAGAGCCTCTCTGGGCAACACGGCCCAGTCGCCTTGATTTCAGAGAGGGAACAGATACCTGATTTTGGAAGGCACCACATTTGTAGCTCAGACGGTAAAGCATTTGCCTGCAGTGCAGGAGATCTGGGTGCAACCTCTGGGTCAAGAAGATCCCCTGGAGAAGAAAAGGGAGACTCACTCCAGTATCCTTGCTTGGAAAATTCCATGGACAGAGGAGCCTGGCAGGCTATCATCCATGGGGTCGCAAAGAGTCAGACACAACTGAGTGAAACACACTTGAGGCACCTTGTCATGGCAGCCGGAGAAGCTGGCAGAGTGGACCCTGGCTGCGTACTTGACCATCTCCCAGACCTTGCTCAAACTCGTGTCCAGTGAGTAGGTGATGCCGTCCAACCATCTCATCCTCTGTTGCCCTTCTTCCTCCTGCCCTCAATCTTTCCCAGCATCGGGGGCTTTTCCAAGGAGTCCGCTCTTTGCATCAGGTGGCCGAAATATTGGAGTTTCAACTTCAGCATCAGTCCTTCCAATAAATAATCAGGGTTGACTTCCTTTAGAATTGACTAGTTTGCTCTCCTTGCAGGTATACGGATCTTAGCTGCATTTCTCAGATATACCTTTCTCTTGAAGTGTGTTTTGAGGGTTTGCCCTTGGACCACCATTCTCCAATAGGTCCCCCCAAATTGTTGACTTTCATATTTTCCAGATTTTCTTATAAGGATGAGAATAATGACATCCAAGATCTTTATGTGCTGGAGTTGAAACTGAACATCCCCAGTAGTCTTTGCTATTCGTATATGTTATGGCTTTTTTTCTGTTACTATTAAATCTCACTCAAGGACAATTGATTAATTGGTCAATTCATCCATTCAGTCCTTTTGTGGCCATCCTCTGCCAGGCTTCGGAGATTCAGAAAGGTCAAGATCTGTGCTCTCAAGAGCTTCCTTCAGAGGGGGTGAAATCCAGAAAGAGCGGCTTGCTGTGAGGCTCGTGGCTCTGAGAGTCGGTTGTCCACAGCGTTTCCAAGTGAGCAGGGATGCGATGCGCCTTCTCCAGGCTGACCCTGGAGCAGACAGCTTCCTGGACGGGGTCAGTTCCAGCTGAGGACCGAGGCCCGAGGGGCCAAGCCCCCACCTGCCACCAGAGGAGGAGGAGGGAACCAGAAGCAGAGAAATGGTGCTTGAAGTGTAGTTCTCTCTGTGTGGGATGCTGGAAGTGTACACAGAAGCCTCTTTAGAGGAGGGCCAACCAACCACTGGATTCTTGCCGCTTTGCTCTGAGCAGCTGCCATGGGTGCCTCCAGCCAGCGACTTTGTGCTGGGGGCTCAGCAGTGGTACTAAGACCTCAGTCTTGTTGGCCTTCAGGCTTAATTTCCGGTATCTTTTGAATCCAGTCATTTTTACGGGAGGTTTTTGGTTTTTTTGTGTGTGGGGTTTTTTTTTTTGGTAGAAACTTTAAGAGCAATATACTCTCTGTGAGAAATTTTTAAAATTAATTTCTAGTTTAATGCATTAGAATTAACTGATATTATTGTTGTGGTCTAACATATAATCACTATTTTGCAAATGTCTCATAGAAGCTTAAAAGGAATGAAATAATAATTTGGTATGATACTATGTTTGATAAAAACGCATTAATTCAGCATTTCAGAAAGGCTATTCAGACTCAACAAATCTCTCATTTGGGCATTGTTTATTTGATACATAATCTCCTTTAAATGGGTTTCTGCTCACCCAAATCTGTAATTCTCAAAGTGTTTGGTTGTATATTGTGCTATTGGTATTTAGTGTAAAATATTCTACTGACCCATCCTGAGTGATACAACATCCGCTCATCAGCACTCAGCAGCCCTCCTTGTCCACTTGTCAATGGCTGCCCTTGAATGTGACCTTTGCTTTTAGTTAATTTCAGGATACTGAATGTATTTCCCTGTGCTCTACAGTTCAGTGCTTGCTGTTGATCTACTTTATTCGCAGTATTTTGTATCTGCTAACCCCAAGCCCCTAATTTATCCCTCCCCTGCCCTTTCCCTTTTGGTAACCGTAAGTCTGTTTCCTACGTCCGCGAGTCTACTCCTGTTGTGTACGAAGCTCATCTGTTCACAGTTTGGATTCCACCTGGAGCTGGGGTCGAGTGCTGCTTGTCTTTCTCCGTCCGACTCCCTTTACTTGGTGTGATCGTCTCCAGGCCCGTCCACATCGCTGGAAACGGTGCTGTTTCCCGGTCTTCATGACGGACCGTATTCTGCTGTGCGATGACCGCGTCTCTGTCCGCTCCCCGGTGATGCACAGTTCGGTCGCTTCCTTGTCTTGGCTTTTGTAAATAGGGCTGCAGTCAACACAGGCGCACGTGTATCTTTTCCAGCTGGAGTTTTCTTAGGACACACGCCCAGGAGTGGGTGGTTGACTTCCTTTAGAATTGACTAGTTTGCTCTCCTTGCAGGTATACGGATCTTAGCTGCATTTCTCAGATATACCTTTCTCTTGAAGTGTGTTTTGAGGGTTTGCCCTTGGACCACCATTCTCCAATAGGTCCCCCCAAATTGTTGACTTTCATATTTTCCAGATTTTCTTATAAGGATGAGAATAATGACATCCAAGATCTTTATGTGCTGGAGTTGAAACTGAACATCCCCAGTAGTCTTTGCTATTCGTATATGTTATGGCTTTTTTTCTGTTACTATTAAATCTCACTCAAGGACAATTGATTAATTGGTCAATTCATCCATTCAGTCCTTTTGTGGCCATCCTCTGCCAGGCTTCGGAGATTCAGAAAGGTCAAGATCTGTGCTCTCAAGAGCTTCCTTCAGAGGGGGTGAAATCCAGAAAGAGCGGCTTGCTGTGAGGCTCGTGGCTCTGAGAGTCGGTTGTCCACAGCGTTTCCAAGTGAGCAGGGATGCGATGCGCCTTCTCCAGGCTGACCCTGGAGCAGACAGCTTCCTGGACGGGGTCAGTTCCAGCTGAGGACCGAGGCCCGAGGGGCCAAGCCCCCACCTGCCACCAGAGGAGGAGGAGGGAACCAGAAGCAGAGAAATGGTGCTTGAAGTGTAGTTCTCTCTGTGTGGGATGCTGGAAGTGTACACAGAAGCCTCTTTAGAGGAGGGCCAACCAACCACTGGATTCTTGCCGCTTTGCTCTGAGCAGCTGCCATGGGTGCCTCCAGCCAGCGACTTTGTGCTGGGGGCTCAGCAGTGGTACTAAGACCTCAGTCTTGTTGGCCTTCAGGCTTAATTTCCGGTATCTTTTGAATCCAGTCATTTTTACGGGAGGTTTTTGGTTTTTTTGTGTGTGGGGTTTTTTTTTTTTGGTAGAAACTTTAAGAGCAATATACTCTCTGTGAGAAATTTTTAAAATTAATTTCTAGTTTAATGCATTAGAATTAACTGATATTATTGTTGTGGTCTAACATATAATCACTATTTTGCAAATGTCTCATAGAAGCTTAAAAGGAATGAAATAATAATTTGGCATGATACTATGTTTGATAAAAATGCATTAATTCAGCATTTCAGAAAGGCTATTCAGACTCAACAAATCTCTCATTTGGGCATTGTTTATTTGATACATAATCTCCTTTAAATGGGTTTCTGCTCACCCAAATCTGTAATTCTCAAAGTGTTTGGTTGTATATTGTGCTATTGGTATTTAGTGTAAAATATTCTACTGACCCATCCTGAGTGATACAACATCCGCTCATCAGCACTCAGCAGCCCTCCTTGTCCACTTGTCAATGGCTGCCCTTGAATGTGACCTTTGCTTTTAGTTAATTTCAGGATACTGAATGTATTTCCCTGTGCTCTACAGTTCAGTGCTTGCTGTTGATCTACTTTATTCGCAGTATTTTGTATCTGCTAACCCCAAGCCCCTAATTTATCCCTCCCCTGCCCTTTCCCTTTTGGTAACCGTAAGTCTGTTTCCTACGTCCGCGAGTCTACTCCTGTTGTGTACGAAGCTCATCTGTTCACAGTTTGGATTCCACCTGGAGCTGGGGTCGAGTGCTGCTTGTCTTTCTCCGTCCGACTCCCTTTACTTGGTGTGATCGTCTCCAGGCCCGTCCACATCGCTGGAAACGGTGCTGTTTCCCGGTCTTCATGACGGACCGTATTCTGCTGTGCGATGACCGCGTCTCTGTCCGCTCCCCGGTGATGCACAGTTCGGTCGCTTCCTTGTCTTGGCTTTTGTAAATAGGGCTGCAGTCAACACAGGCGCACGTGTATCTTTTCCAGCTGGAGTTTTCTTAGGACACACGCCCAGGAGTGGGATTGCTGGCTCAGGTGGCGGCTCTGCTGTTAGCTTTCTGAGGAACCCCCTTTCTGCTTTCCATTATGGCTGCACCGACTTGCCTTCCCAGCCACCGTGCAGGAGGGCCCCTTTCCCCACACCCCCAGCATTCATGTCCGTAGACTTTTGATGACGGCCACTCTGAGTGGCGTGAGGCGACACTTCACTGCGGTCTTGCTTCTCTGGCCTTTATGTGAAACTAACAGAGCCAGCCTGCCTTTCTTTTCCTGCCTTTCTTTTCCTTTGCTTGTGCCAGATAAACCTTGCCTGCTGTTCTATCTCTACCATCCCGCTGCAGTGACAGCATTTCAAACCCGGGCTTCCACTCTGGCCACACCGCTTAAGAGACTCAGGACCTTAGGAAGGCCACCTCGCCTCACTTGTGTATTGGGAGCAATAACGGCTATTTGCAGAGCTGCCGTAAGGACCACTGAGACCCTGCATTCAGAGGCCACCGGGGAGCAATTGCCAGCCGAGGACCTGAGTGCCAGCCCCCATCACAGCTGGAGGAATCCAGGAGCAATCAATGCATGTGCTGCTTGCAGGGACTTTCAAGAGGGGGGAACATGGGCCTCCAGCGCATGAGGTAAATACTTCATAAAGGCACCGTCAGTGCAAACGCTCCCCTCCTGTGTGTGGTAAGAGCATTTGCAAGGAGGAAGTCCAGCCAAAAAGTCTTCCCCAAGAAAGTATACCATGACTCACCCAGTAATTAAAAGCCAATACATGGAATCCTTTTCTTTAAAACAACTAGCATTAAATTATCATTGTTTTATATATGTTCTGTGTGTTTTACATTTCCCTCTAATCTGATAGTCTTTGCCATTTAATAGGAGAACTTAACTTCTTAGTATTTATTGTCGTGAAATAATGTGTTATCTTCTTTCTGCCCCTGAAACACAGAGCTTATTAAGAAAAATATTCACATCAAACATTGCAAAGGCTTAATAGCCTTAGCAAGTCTGGGGGTGGGGGGGGGTGCTAATCTTCCACCAAGGAGACAAATGACTTGAACTAAAAAGTCACAGAAGCACCCTATGAAAACTGCTCCACCTCACAAGCAATTTTAAACTGCAAATGGGAACAGTTATGGGACTTTTCTCCATCTTTCAAATTGGCAATTTAGAAACATAACATTTTATGTTAAGGAGGTTAGAGTGAAATAGCTATAATCTTTCCCACTGGTGGAAATATCAACTAGAATTGTGTCTCTGCAAATCAGTTTGGTGTTATATGGGAAGAGAGTTAAAAGAGTTTGTACCCTTTAATGCCATAATCATACTTGCAAAAATCCATCCTCAGAGCTACACAGAGCTGGGGGCAGGGACTCCCAACCACCTGGAAGAGTCAGGCTGGAAGTCTCACAAATCCACCCCAACCCAATCTTGGAGGGGGATTTCTGGCTAAATATCAGGGAACCCCTTCTTCAACATGGACACCAGTTTACAGAAAATTTATCTTTATAAGTGTGAGTATATGACTCGAAATTCTAATAAAATTTATTCAAAAGACATGTCTTGAATAAGAAAGAATTCTCCTTTCAGAGCAGACTCTTCGCTCAGATGCTCAGGTGCACAGTGTGGCGCCTCTTTCTGTCCTTGCTCCAGGGCCCCAGGATGTCAGTGCCAGGCCTGCCCCAGCCCCCTCAGATCGGAGGCATGGGCAGCTGGCAGGGACTCAAGTCTTCCTCATGTCGTCTTCTGTGATGAATCTGAAAGCCACTCAGTTGTGTCCAACTCTTTGCGACCCCATGGACTGTGGCCCACCAGGCTTCTCTGCCCATGGAATTCTCTGGGCCAGAACACTGGAGTGGGTAGCCGTTCCCTCCTCCAGGGGCTCTTCCCAACTCAGGGATCGAACCCAAGTCTCTCATACTGCAGGTGGATTCTCTACCAGCTGAACCACAGCCCAAGAATACTGGAGTGGGTAGCCTATTCCTTCTCCAGCAGACCTTCCCACTGCAGGAATTGAGCTGGGGTCTCCTGCATTGAGGGGGATTCTTTACCAACTGAGCTGTCAGGGAAGCCCACTGACATAAAAGCTAAAGATCCTCTTCCCTGTCTCTGTCATAACCACTTTCTATAAGCAGCTGTAAGCCTGTTTCCTATTGAAAATCCTATTCAGTAACAATTAGATATTATCCACACTGGTCTCTTTCGTAGAAAAGTGAAAAGTTCACACAGAGAGGCGTGTCTCCACACACCTCTCCCTCTCTTGAGAATGCTGGTAATAAAGGGGTTTCCTTCAGATCAAGAGTCATGGGCCCAACCTAGTCATGACCTGGACGAGATGCTCCGCCTTGTGACAACAACCATTCATTTCTTTTCCTTTGGGGGCAACTAGCGGCAGCATCCGTCCTGCTGTCCCACGAGACCGGGGAGTTCAGAGCACACCCCCACCCCGCCCTGCCTGGCTACATCCCTCTTGCAGGCTTCCCACCAGAGCCCGTGTGTCACTCTGCCCAGCCACGTTCAGCCTCCCGGGACCCAGAATTCTGCCCAGTGGGGTGGGCAGAAAGGTCACTCCAGCACCCAGCCAGGGACTGCATCTCTACCCAGGGCCACGAGACTCCTGGGAATCTGAGAATTTCGAATTCAACCCTTCACCCCCAGGTCATTACCACGGCACGCTCCTCTAAGTTGGGGCTTACAGCAGAACGCTCCCTCGACAGAGTCTCAACGCAGATGTTCAGACACACAATGTGGGAGCCTCTTTCTATGTTCTTGCTCCAGGTCCCCAGAATGCCAGGACCAGGCCTGCCCCAGCTCCCCCTCAGATCTGAAATATGGGCAGCTAGCAGGAACTCAAGTATTTTTCATGATATCTTCTGAGATAAACTGATATAAAAATTAAAGATCCTCTTCTCTGTCTCTGTTATAACCACTTTCCAAATTGCCTGAGAAATATATCGCCTCTTGTAGTCCATATTTTAGCAAGCCAGCTCTGTTTAAACAAAGAATGATAGCACACTCAAAATCCTTCTGTTTATCCAGAAACTTCAGGTTAAAAATTAAAACACTGAAGTTATGCATCCTGGTGGCATTCTCCCACAGTTAACATATTGGGTGGAGATTTTTCCTGCAAAGTGAAACATGAAATTCAAAATATATCTCAAGTCAGAGCGTGATTATTGAGCAGATAAATCGAGAAAGACATCATTTCTCTCTGTAGTTAGCAGCTGCCCGGGGATGGCACCAGCACAGACTCAAGCAGGAAGGTGTATTTCTGGGTGCAAAGCCTTTGATCTCATCCCCTTGTGTCCAGGCTGCAGAGAGAGACAGACGAGGGGCCAGGGCTGGGGAGGTGTTGGGGGCGGGGATCCCAGCCTTGAGCTATTGTAACGCAGTTTATCCAGTGAGTTGCACCACTGTCTCCAGGACAGGGCCAGGTGTTTTTGTTTTTAGTGCAATTTGACATATAAATTTATAGAGTTTTTACATGAAGTGGTTTAATGGCCAAAAATAAAGAACATATCTTGCCATCTGAAAAATACGTTCCTTCTTCCCCTGAACATTGAGCCTAAAGTCCAGAGAGATTCCCGGCTGGCTCCCCTTAACCTTCCCACTCCGGTTCTCACGGAAGGCCTTGTGCGTGCAGTTAATCACTGCGCTGATTAGGTGCGAATCCCAGGCTGGTGGTGAAGCATCACTAAGCATCGCGAAACCATCAGAGTCCCCACACGCGAGTGTTTCTACACGTCTCCTCACTTCTTGT
>SJYC01046222.1:0-67143 GCA_006408675.1 Madoqua kirkii
TTAATCACTGCCTGATTAGGTGCGAATCCCAGGCTGGTGGTGAAGCATCACTAAGCATCGCGAAACCATCAGAGTCCCCACACGCGAGTGTTTCTACACGTCTCCTCACTTCTTGTCATACGTTCTTGCCCCAAGAGAAAGTTCTTCTCACCTCTCTAAAGGATTTAATAGCTGTGAATTACAGACCCACAGCTCTGCACACCTGTCTAAGCCACCTGGGAGTCAGAGCTGATTGCCTCGCTTTCTGCATATTCAGTGTCAAGTTTATAAAGTCTAGAGGGCTGGGGCACATGCTGATGAGTTTTATTCTCATGAAGACCAAGAAGACAGGCGACTTTGAAATGAGTTCATTTGTTCCCACAGCAATTTTCCTGAAGATTCACAAATGCAACCGTTGATGTAAAAATTGCCCTTTTCTCCAAAGCTCCATCCTCCACCTTCATCCTCCAGAGCTGCCTCTTGACTTGGAACTCCGTGTCGCTTGCCACGACTCAGAGAACTGACTAGAGCCTGATACACACACTCTTCACACACACCTGCATGCACACTGGGTCACAAGCACTGGGTATGTGTGTGCTCAGTCGTGCCCAGCTCTTTGGGAACCGCATGGACTGCAACCCACCAGGCTCCTCTGTCCATGGGATTCCCCAGGCAAGAATAGTGGAGCAGGTCGCTATTTCCTTTTCCAGGGGATTTTTTCCACCCAGGGATCAAACCTGTGTCTCTTGAGACTCTTGCATTGACAGGCAGATTCTTTACTATTGTGCCACCTGGGAAGCCTGCAATGTTGAAATTAGGATTTTATCCAGAAAAACGAGAGAGGGTCCACGTGCAGTTGCTTTCTCTCTTCACCAACAAGACTTGTCTCCACTCATCGTTCACCTAGAATTAAACTCCACTTTCACAGAGATTCCAGCATCCACGCCCAGTACAAATTCCCCCATTCCTCCCTGGGCCAAGAGTGCTGCCTGCCACATCAGCAGACAAAGGAGGTCGCAGCCTCAGCCTCTGCAGCCACCCTGACGGTGGGCCCTGAGGGACCTCAGAGCGGGAGAACGCAGGACGGAGGCCAAGACCTCGGAGGGGCTTCCAAGGAGTGACTGCAGTGAGCCCCGGCTCTTTCGTCTTCCCATATGTGGAGAAAAGCTAAATCCTTTCGCTGAGAGGTCTGGTTTGCTGTTGTCCTTGTTCAGACGCTCAGTGTGTCTGACTCTCTGCGGCCCCATGGGCTGCAGCACGCCAGGCTCCTCTGTCCTCCACTAGCTCCCAGTGTCGGCCTTAACAGTGATCTGGTGTCCCCATCGGCTAGTCTTAGCTGTAAATCCCGCTATACACGCTGGCTTCCCACCCTTGCCTTTTCTGAGCAGTCTCTCAGAGTGATCGAGACACTATGTCCCAGCCTTCAGTCCTCAATTCTGCCCACCGAACAAAACATGACCCTCAGCTTTGAGGCTGTGTGTTTTGGCTTTTTTTTTTCAGTCAACACCTCAGATAAACCTCGCACCAGTGTCCCCGACAGGCATTCTGCACCATCTGAGGATCCGTGTTGAAGACAGCAGCTCCAGCACAAGCAGAAGGCAAGCCCTTCTCCCGGCTTTGATCTCTGAGCAGGTGGCCCTGTGATCCAGCCTGCGGTCAGGGCATCCATCGAGGGGGAGTGGAGTGTGGACCACAGCGCTGACCTCACAAGGAAGCCTCTCGTCCCCTGGAGGAAGAGGAGATGGCTCTCCTGACCTCTGACGTGGCCTGGGTGGACAGTGGACCGTCCACTGGGGAGCTCACCAAGGCACCCTGGACTCCAGGGCCCTCAGTGGACAGAGACGGAAATAAAGCCCGGGAAGGCAGCTCTCTTATCGAAGCTGGCTCTGTGCACTCAGGACGGGGCAGGGAGAGGGCCGGGGCCCAGCCAGCAAGGCTTGGACTTGAGGCGGGGCTTCTGGCAGAACCTGCAGGGCAGGGGCGTGGAGCACCTGCTCCAGCAAGTTCCTGAACAGCCTCTCAGGGCACGTCCACCAAGCGGGGGAGGGCAGAGAGCAGAGCCCAGGTCAGCAGCAGAGGCCCCGGCGCTTCCGGAGCCCTGTCCGCGGGCCAGACTCCACGGTGCTTGATGCCCGTGAGCATCAGCCCATGAGGAAGGCCCAGCTCCCCCGCCTTGGGAGCGGAGCAGCCTTACGGTCAAGCACAAGGCTCTGTGCGGGCGCGCAGCTTGGTGGAGAGGCTGGACTTGACCTGGCCTCCTTCCTTCCTCTGCTTCTTCCTTCCTTCCTCTCTTTTCCTTTTTTCTCCCTTTCTTCCTCTCTTTCTTCTTCCTCCCTCTCTTCCCTTTTTCCTTCCTTCCTTTGTTCTTTCTTTCTTGTTGAAGCTTGCTGCTGCTGCTAAGTCACTTCAGTCGTGTCCGACTCTGTGTGACCCCAGAGCGGGCAGCCCTCCAGGCTCCCCCGTCCCTTAGTTGATTTCTAACATTGTTACTTTCAGGTGTACAACATAGTAATTTGACATTTTTATAGATTATACCCTCTATACAGATGTATTATAAAATACTGACCACACTCCCTGTGCTGTAATTACATCCTTGCAACAGATCTGCGGTAGTTTTGAAATTAAACAGATATTTTCATATTCAAATAGTTCGAGATCACTGATACACCGGAAACTTCCAATGTTCTCAAATGCTGCGTCGTTTCCTGAGTAAACGTTTAAGCCTAAATACAATTTTGGCGACGTTTAGAAGGAACAGGCATAAGGGAGAGTTGTAGGAAGAAAGAAAAAAAAGAGAGAACTTTAGCAAAATCCTAGACTAAGATTAATGAATTAGAAAACAGTAAATGCATTTCTTATTGTCAAAACAGAACAGAAAGCTCCTTTTATTCTTAAATGCAGAGCGGGGTGTTCTGACTAGAAGGCCTTCCTCTGCTCTGCTCCATCATCTCCCCAAGAAGAAATCTCGCAGGCTGCTTGGAGCCTCATCTAGGAGCACGGGGCACGGCTTCTCCTGCAGTGAGTTAACGAGCCCAGAAGGCTTTGGGAAGGCAGGACTGGGTCTAGGAGCCACGGGGGCCCTCAGGCCCGCCAGGTCCTCCAGGTGCCGCTCCCCTCTTCAGCCAGCGTGCCCCCCTGTCGATGGTGGCTGATCTGTGGCCCCTAGCTCATCAGCAGTCTTGTGCAAATATTTTTCTTGGTGACAGAGCTCAGAGATAGAGGTGTGGGTCTCAGGAGGGGAGTGTCTCAACTCTGGGCTGGTGAATTAGGAGGAGAACAGAAATGAGCGCCCTTCAAGCAAGATGGCCAAATTAAGATGGTGATTTCCGGCCAGTGTGCAGCTCCAGCGGGAGAAGACGGGACAGAGGTGCGGTGCTAGGGGCCTTCCCAGGCCCGAGACCCTCCAGGGTGCAGGGTCTGCTCCCAGTGGTCCTGCAGAACCGGCTCGCCCAACATGTTGAAGGGGGCGGAACATGCTGCATCTCTGGCATAAGTATTGTGAGCTGCCGATTTTGAGCTGCGGCAGACGTGGGCAAGAGAAGGTCTGAGATGTCCAGGGGTAAGAGGACCTTCCCGGGTAAGCGCCGCCCCCCACCCCATCAAACTGCACTGGGAAGAGGACGGTGACCCCAAACCGCAGCAGGCTCTCCCCCGAGAAGACCAGATTAAGCCTGCATGAGGAGCTCGCCCTTGGCTGCGCTTCCCTGGAGCCTCGGCCACTGCCCATCCCCCACAGTAGCTCTTCTGTCTGCAGCTAAAGATGACAGTTGAGCGGCGTTTCCATTTCAGGGGGTTTCCCCAGTTTTCCGGGTGCGCTCACATAAGTGTGAGGTACCTGTGAACACATTTCTGTTTTCTCTCATTGATCTCTTTCTGACCACATGGGGGTCTCAGTAAAGAACTCAGTGCAGAGGGAGAATCATTTTTTGTGACATCACGTTTCTGAGCTCAGCCCTAGGATATGAGCCTGGATATGTTGAGAGGGGTTATTTGCTTTTTGGAATAAGGGAGTGATGAATTCACCTGATTCATTTCGTTGTAGGATGTCTTGGACTTTATTGATTTACTTTTTTATGGAAGCACATTGTTCAGTCACTAAGTCAGATCGGACTCTCTGCGACCCCGTGGCTGCAGCCTCCAGGTTTCCCTGTCCTTCACTGTCTTCCAGAACTTGCTCAAACTCATGTCCGTCGAGTCAGTGATGCACCCAACCATCTCCTCCTCTGCCACCCCCTTCTCCTCTTGGTCTCAATCTTTCCCACAATCAAGACTTTCTCCAATGAGTTGGCTCTTCACATTAGATGGTCAAAGTATCGGAGCTTCAGCAACCGTCCTTCCAATGAATATTCAGGGTTGATTTCCCTTAGGATCTACCAGTTTGCCCTCCTTCCTGTTCAAGGGACTCTCAAGAGTCGTCTCCAGCACCACAATTAGAAAGCATCAGTTCTTCGGCTCTCAGCCTTCTTTATAGTCCAACACTCACATCCATGCAAGCATGACTATTAGAAAAGCTGCAGCTTGGACTGTATGGACTATAGTTGATTTACAATGTTGGTCAGCTTTAGGCGCACAGCAAAGTGCTTCAATTATACATATACATGCATATAATTCTTTCAGATTCTTTTTCCTTATAGGTTATTACAAGATATTGAGTAGAGTTTTCTGTGCACCACAGTAGGTCCTTGTTGATTATCTATTTTATATAGGGTAGCATGTGTCTGTTTAATCCCAAACTCCTAGCTTATCCCTCCCCTTTCCCCTTTGGCAACCATACCCTGTGAGTCTATTTCTGTTTTGTTCAAAAGTGAATTTGCATCATTAGTTTTTAGATTCCACATAGAAGTGATATCATCAAATATCATATGATATCACTTGGAGTTTTAAAACACTCCTGTGTGAGACAGTCTCTCACGTCCCATACCCATTAGGGCAATCAGCCTGCTCCGTGGTGTCTCCTAGGAGGTGGCTCTTCAAAATATACAAGTGGAACTTTTCACTGTAGAGCCTTGTGGTGCTGGTCAGGCCAGATTCCTGGCTGGACAGGCCCTGTTACATCCCTGCCTCCAGTGAACTCGACCTTGAGCTCTGATCCATCTGAGCCTCCTCTGGGGAAATCGCCACCACTTGTGTGCAAGCTGCCTGCAGTCCTGAAGGTGCTGTGCACGCAACACAAGAGGGGCTCCGGGGTGCGGCCGCCGTCACAGGGTCATCGAGGGAGACAGTGAGATGCCCTTGCTTGTCTCCACGAAACTCCAATCACCTCCTGCATTCGGGAAATGCTCGTGAATTCAGTCCACCATGTGAAAAGGATCGGGAGTAAAACAAGAAGCAAATGGATACAGTGTGTATTATTTTATAGACTCCATTTGAAAGGGTCTGCCTACCAGAAGCCGCCAGAAAGCAAGGGGGTCCGGCCGGACCTCGAGGAGGCCGAGTTCCCATCTCGAGAGGGGATGCAGCCTCGCTGCCCACTTGCGGAAGGAGGGGAAATGGGAATCTTTCTATGGGGCTTCAGAGCAGCTTTTTCGTAGGAAATAAATCTTCAGAAGTGCGAATTATAATTGAACCAAGTTCAGGAGAGCCAAGTGTAATTTCAGCAACAAAACCTGACGGCTCCAGCAGAGGAAGCTCAGGGAGGTCCACTAACGGAGGAGAGGTGATTGGATGAAGGCCCTCTGGGTGCTGGGGAGAAAATGTCTCCGGACGGAGGAAAGAAGGCCTTCTTGGCGGGGAGGACGGGGAAGTGGGGGTACATTCTGAAGGCCTGAGGCTCAGACAGATTTCATCTGAAATCTCAGGAGCCTCGAGACGCACCAAAATTCATCCAGAGAAGCATGGTCCTTTTAATCCCCATCCTGTGTCTACCGTCACGGCTCCCCCTGACGGTCCTGCACCCATCCTGATCCAGGGCCAGCCTGAGGTCATGCCCCTCCCAAGCTGAGCAAGCCCCACCTCACTCACAGCCTCATCCCTGCTCTAATCACCCCCTGCCCTCACCCCCCGTGCCCCTCCCCTGAGGGCCGGGCACACAGCAGGCCTGCAACATCGCTGAGTAGACAGTTCTCATCACGAGAAGGTTTGTATCACCAGTTTTTGGTCCAAGGCACTGGAAGGACTGATGCTGAAGCTGAAGCTCCCATACTCTGGCCACCTGATGCAGAGCTGACTCATTTGAAAAGACCCTGATGCTGGGAAAGATTGAGGGCAGGAGGAGAAGGGGACGACAGAGGATGAGGTGGCTGGATGGCATCACAGACTTGATGGACATGAATGTGAGCAAACTCCCAGAGTGAAGGACAGGGAAGCCTGGCATGCTGCAGTCATGGGGTCACAGAGTCAGACGCAACAAAATTGGAAGGGACCGTTTCTCTTTCTCTGCTGAGGCCCTCTGTTCTTGTTTCAAAGTGAGTGAACTGTGGTTGGAGAAGACACTTGAGAGTCCCTTGGACTGCAAGGAGATCCAACCAGTCCATTCTGAAGGAGATCAGCCCTGGGATTTCTTTGGAAGGAACGATGCTGAAGCTGAAACTCCAGTACTTTGGCCACCTCATGTGAAGACTCATTGGAAAAGACCCTGATGCTGGGAGGGATTGGGGGCAGGAGGAGAAGGGGACGACCGAGGATGAGATGGCTGGATGGCATCACGGACTCGATGGACGTGAGTCTGAGTGAACTCCGGGGGATGGTGATGGACAGGGAGACCTGACAGACAGGGCTGAGGGACTGAACTGAACATGAGGGAAGAAGAAAATCTCCCTACAGAGACTCTGAGACCATTAGATAAATCATCTGTCTTGTAGATTTCCTCGACGCTCCGAATTTGAAGGCGTCAATCCTCGGCACGTGGTGCACTCACTTCCTGGGGTCTCCATAACCAATGGCCACAAGCTGCAGTCCTGGAGGCCAGAAGGCCCCGGTCAAGGGGTCGGCCTGGCTGCTCTCTCTGGAGACCCTGACGGAGCCTTGGGCTCTCGTGCTGCAGGAAACCCTGGTGACTCAGGTCCTCACAGGACATCCCTCAGCCCCCTTCTCCGACCTCACGTGACCTTCTCCTCCTGTGTCCCCTCTGCTCACACACGGAGACAGGGTGATTCCATCTTGAGATCCTTCAGCTCATGATGTCTGATAGGCTCTTTTCTCAAACAAGGTCACATTCCAGGGTTCCAAGTGCGTGTATCTCGGGAGCACGGGCACCATCTTAGCCTCCACACTTGGCTGTATCACTCACTCAGCAGTTAAACCATCACTTACAGAGAGAACCTTTCCTGGTGGCTCAGATGGCAAAGAATCTGCCTGCGCTACAGGAGACCCAGGTTCAATCCCTGGGTTGGGAAGATCCCCTGAAGAAGGGAATAGCAACCCACTCCAGTATTCTTGCCTGGAGAATCCCATGGACAGAGGAGCCTGGTGGGCTACAGTCCACAGGGCCACAAAGACTGGGACATGACTGAGTTACTGACACTAAGGAGAGAGCCAGAGTGAAGGTCCAGGGGCCAGGAAAGATTTTAGTAATCTGACCTCATCTCACAAATCCAGTCTCTGTTGAAATGATTGCTCAGAGTGACAGGAGAGCTTGAATGATCGCAGTTTATAAGGACATGTAACTTCATCATTGTGATGAAGAACAGATATAATGAGCCCACAGGTCATTTTCCTACTGTGACCTGTCCTCACATCTTTCCACCACTGCAGAAGGACCACCATTGCCTGGCCCAAGGTGACATGCAGAGGGTTCACCTGCAGGATGACTGGCCCAGGGAGGCATCACTGATGGAAATGCCATCACAGATCTGAATGCCAAGCAGGGGTCTTTTTGCCTTGATACACTGATATGTTTTCTCTTAAGGGACAGTAAGGAAATGGAACTGGTTGTCTTTGCTTTTTCTACCAAGAGGTTCAGAGCTGAATATGTGACTCAGATGGTAAAGCGTCTGCCTGCAAAGTGGGACACCTGGGTTCAATCCCTGGGTCAGGAAGATCCCCTGGAGAAAGAAATGGCAACCTACTCCAGTGCTCTTGCCTGGAGAATCGCAGGGACAGAGGAGCCTTGCAGGCTACGGTCCATAGGGTTGCACAGAGTCGGACATGGCCAAGCAGCTTTCACTTTCTTTCTTTCAGGACTCAAGGCCTAAAGACGAGAACGTCTTCTCACCGGCCTGAGTTCTGATCTCAGTGGCTTTTTCCCAGATTCTAACTGATGGTTTTATTGATTAATATATTTTCTTCTAAACTACTTCAGACTTGGTGGAGTGAATTAGGGACTGAATGAAGGCTAGCTGGCTGGCTGACTGGTTGCATGATGAAAAATGAGATGATTGGGTGGATAAATACTGGATGGATGTTTGTGTGGATGAATGATTTGATGGGTGGATGGGTGGCTTGATGGGTGGATGGTGAATGGATGAAGGATGGGTGGATGGATGGGTGGATGAATGGGTAGGTGGATGGGTGGGTGGATGGGTGTGTGGATAGATTGGTGGGTGAATGGATGAGTGTTTGGATATATGAGTTGGACGAACAGATGGAAGACTGGCTATCTTACAAGAAGAGGGTATTTTAAACCCACATGGATTTTTGAAAAATTTTAATAAATATTAATATCAAAAACAGAATTAACAACTATTGATCTAAAGCTTGTCAAACAGAATGTTTCCAACTGCTATAATTCATTGGTTATTTTTTGCATAACTCAGATAGCTTTATCTGCATTTTTATTTTACTGAAATTAATTTTGTGGGAATTAGGTGTTTAGGTACTAATTTTACAACAAATTTCTAGTTCAACAATCAGCTTGACCATACAAGATGCTGCCAATTATACCAAAAATAATCACTGGCTTTGCTTTGTAAATGCAGTATTTCTACACAGACCAAGTTTTTCTAGTTAAATTTCATGAAAATGATCACAATCCCCTTCACTGTGTGAAGTTTTATTCTTTGCCACGTTTATTTTGTGTTATTTCTACCAGCAATTTTCAGTATGAAATAAATAAAATGGGCCGTCCATATGTCTCTCTTATTTTAAAAGAAAATTGTGAGAAATTCCTCTCACGTATTCTCAAGTTACTTGTGGTTCAGGATTTGTTTACACTGATGCCAGATTCTCTGGTGGTTTTCTTTTGGGGGAGGTAGGGGGAAGGGGTTGTTTGTTTGACCTAAAAGCAAATCGAGGGGTTAAAGCAGGGGTTGGCGCATTAAGGTTAGAGAACAGGTCGAGGGGGTCCCATGGGACTTGCTGGGAGCTGAGTCTGGGGGCTGAGCCCCAGGGAAAGAGCAGGCAGATGGGCAGCCTGTGTCAATAAAGCTTTATTCACACACAGGCAGCAGCAGGCCAGGGTCAGGGTCTGCACAGGTCTGCCTTGGAGACCTTGGGGCTCATCCAGGAGCAGTGGAAAGAGGTCCAGTGTCCCGCCAGCTCTCGGAAGAGGAAACAAAGAGTCCCTGGGACGTGGGTCCCCAGGGAGCTTCAGACTGCATCGAGGGAGCCCTTGCCGTGAGGTGACCTTAGTGGTTATTAATCACGGGGACGAGCCCGGCAGCAGAAACCTGGCCTGGGGACAGCGCCGGGGACAGCCCTGCGAGGCACTCAGGATGACGAGGACGACGGAGTGAGTGCAAAGAATGAAAATTTATCTCCGCGCTTTCTCAGGCCTGTCTGGGTGGAAGAGGCACTCGGTGCAGAGCCTCTGATTCACGGCTGGGCGGCTCTTCTGTGGAGTTCCCTAAATATTGTGTGGCCGGTTTTGACTTGGAAATGCAGCGTTTGAAATGTCTTCACTTGACCAAGAGGCCCCCAGTGACGTTAGAATAATGATGAAGGCATACTCTGCATTTCACCGAGAAGTGCGTGGAATAACACTGCTCACCTCCGTCTGGCCGGAGATGGTGATTTAGGACTGAGGCTCCAACTGGGGAGAGACCACGGCGGGCCTCCTTCTCCCTCCCCATCAAAGGCCCAAGAGGAAGAGTGTTTCATTTTTACCGCAGCTTTTCCGTCTGCAGGGAGCCTTATTTCTCCTTTACACATTTTCGGAAACCCTGCTGTGGGCTAGATTTATGGAGCGGAGAGAAGCCCCTGGGAGCAGGAGCAGGGACACCGGATCCACCGGTTTCTCCCGCGGCCAAGCCAGGAGACGTTTCGCTTGGCAGAAGACTGTCCGGATACACCACGAGGGTGGTGTCAGGGTCCCAAGACTCCAGACCAGGCGCGGACCACTCCTGGGGTCCTCCCTTTGGGGGCCAGACATGCGCTTCGTGACGCCACTGCTTCGTCCGTTCCTTTCCGCAGCACCCTCCCGGCACACACAAGGAGCGCGCCCACCTCCGCCTGCCCAACCGCCCTGCAGCTGACCCAGTGGGAGGAGCCAGCAGTGCCCAGACGGACGGACTGGTCCGTCGGGAAGGTCAGGCAGAGAAGGGGACGGGAGTACAGGGCCGCATGGATAGCCAAGGTCTTCCTGGAGGCGGCCCTTGAACCCAAGTCAGGAGCACTGAGGGTGCAGACGGGTGACGCGCAGGCAGCAGGGGAGGCGGGGTGTGCAGGACACGGGTTGGGGCCGGGGGAGCGGTGGGGAGGGTCCCTGAGCGCAGAGAGACCTTGGTCTCAGGGCTCCTGGCGGGGATCTGGAGGTTCTCAGAGATGACCTGGCCCACGGCAGGTCTGCAGTGTCCCTTGGCTGTGGTGTTGCACCAGGGCCTGAGGCTGAGGCGTGTGCAGATATCCTGGGACACTCCCTTGTGTCTGGAGAGCCGGCGTCACAGGAGGTCGAGTCGGTGGGTCCCCAGCCTGGGAGGGGGCAGCCTTCGCCCCACAGCAGTCAGATGCAGAGAGAAAGCTCCAGGCTGCCCCCGTCCCCTGGAGCGTAAGGACGGTGTCAGGGAGGACCGCACCGGCTCCGTGAACAGGACCCCAGGGAGCAGGCAGGGGGCTGGCGAGAGACGGCCACTTCCTGGAGCCTGGGTCTTGGGGGCCCTCCAGGACCTGGGGCCTCTGACACTGAGCGGGCTCTTCCCCGGGCTCGGGAGAAGAGGAGGGTGATTGGAAAAGGGAAGGACTAGGAGGGAGGAGGGTGGAGGGAGAGTCAAGCTGCTGCGCGACTTCAGTGCACAAAGCCCCAAGCGTTTTCCGTTCCGTCAGTCCTCTGCCGCCTTGGGAGGGACTCTGAGTCTGACACAGCTGAGCTTGGAGGGTCCTTGTGCGCAGGGGCCACAAGGGGCCTCCCCGGGTTTTCCCACCCGTCACCCGCCGCAGCAGTGCCCAGCAGGGGCTAGGAGTGGTGCCTCGGCGGCAGCCTGGCTTCAGGAGATGGACAGTGGCCGCAGCCCTTGGTGGCGAGTGCGTGGGGCTGGGAGGTAGGGGGCCCCGGGTGGGTTTGGCCTGCACTGTGTCTGCACGGGGCCCACAGGCTTCCTCTACCACAGAACCCATCCCTCCTGAGCAGAGCCAAGGCCGCCAAGGAACGGAGCCTGAGGAGGTGACGGAGATGCAGGCCAAGGAGAGGGAGCGATCAGACAGCTGGGGGAGACACTGCAGCTCCCGCTTGGCAGGTCCCCGCATGCGCTCCAGCGGCTCCCAAAGCAGGAGGGACACGGGAAGGCCTCATGCAAACTCGGCGAGGCTGCCGCCAGGGCAGCTGGGGCCCTGGCACTACCCGGCCAGGTATCAGGAGGGCCGGGCAGGCAGGGGTGCACCCAGAGCTTTGCATCTGCTGCTCTGGGGCCTCGGCATCCTGCCCGGCCTGGGGAGGGTCTGGGGTCTGGGAGGCAATGCCCAGGACTGCGAACCAGGGCCACCTGCCTCTCAACGCGGGTTTCCTGGGACAGGGGCGTCGGAACCACGCACAGCACAGCAACCAGGAGCAGCGGCCCACGTCCACCACGCGGAGTAATGAGCCGGATTTATGGAAAAGGAAACACAGTACAATCCGCGTAATGGCTGCTGACACAGATCGGGCTGTTTGTTCTAGGATATTAAATTGACAAACAGCAAGGGTTCACCGGGCTCCCGTCTCTGATTTGCGGGCTCCTGTCGAAAGGTGTGTGTGTGGCCGCGCCAATCAGAGGACGAGGCTGACCCAGTGGGATGAGGAGGGCCATCCTGGAGGCCTCTGCTTGTGAGCACCTCCCAGAGCCCGCTCCCCGAAGGAGCGGCTCACCGAGGAAGCAGCGTGGGAACGTCACTGCTTGGTTCCCAGAGAGAGCAGGCCACATTTTGAAAAATTTAATTAAGACCCGAGATCAGGTTTGCGTAATTGGATTCAGGCTGTGAGTAAGCGTGGTGATGGATGGGCAGGGTGTCATCGCTGACACCCGGGAGGTGAGCCGTGTCCCCCAGCAGCCCGCCGCCTGGATTCTGCATCTCAGGTGTGAGAAATGCTCCTGCTGCTTTGTTGCGGGTTGCTTTTAGCCTCTGAAGAATGTCCCTGGGTGCAAGCAACCTATAGAGGGAGAGAGGGAGAGGAGAAGGTGGAGTGTGTTTCCTGACTAGGTCACATGCTCTCACAGTCCTCTCCACACTCGAGTCTGTCCTGCGAGCACCCTCGTCCTGGCAGAAGGCAGCCCGGAGGGCCAAGAGTCCCCCAGGGGGACTCCAGGCAGGCTTCGGACATGCGCCGCGTGCCTGGAGGACCCTCCATCAGCAGGTAACGGACCCTCAGCGGGAGAGATCCAGTTAGATGGGAAAGTATTGCTTCCACCGTAATTTACTTAAGGAAATGGAAAAGGTGAGCGAAAGACTCTGGTGAGCGGGTGAGTTCTGAAGGAAACGGGAAGATGGCATCTGGTCTTTTTTTAAAAAAGAAAGAACACGTGTTGCTGAGAAGGAAGAGGGACGGGGCAGAGTCACCAGCAGGAGGGCCGAGATGGACCAGCCTCAGGACAGCAGAGGCTTCCTGCCCACCGGGAACCCGCCTCCGTGGGCACGAGGCCCCTGAGAAGCCACAGAGCCCCGGGGAAGCCTGGACTGGGGTTCAGAGCCCTCCCTGGTAGCTCGGGGCTTGTGCAGCTGTGGGAAGGCTGAGGGACACGTCTCAGGAGCAGAGAGCAGCTGCGATCAGCTTCACGGGGCAGCGAGAAAGGATGTGAGCAGGGAGACACTCTCCCAGCGAGATCACAGGACAGGGAGAGGTGAGCCGAGAAAGGCAGGCAGGGAGCCCGTCCAAACCCTCTGGCCCAACGAGCTTCAGAGTCACCCACGTCTGCCCCCAGGTAAACCAAGGCTGGTCTGAGAAGTGTGAAAGGGCTCAGGGACTGATGGCTTTCAGAAACAGTCTGTTGTCTGCAAATTAAAGACCTATATGCAATTAAAAACCAACAAAGGGGTCCTTCGCTGCAGCGATTCCCTGACCCCAGCAGCAGGCGGACAGCATCCTGTGGGACAGGCACCTGCGCTCGGCTTTTAAGGTCGCGTGGCCCCGTAATCCTAGGAGTCCTGAGGAAGCATCTGGCGAAGACGCTCCACAATTGAACTGGCCTTTACAGACCAAAGGGCGTTCCAAGAGCCCGAGGGACTGTTCCACCGGTGGGTTAGACCCACACTCTGGAACAGCGCTTAAACCACAGCGGCGATGAACCGAAGCCCTGCGCCGCTGTTTCCATGCTCAATTCACCCCAAGGCGCCCTCTCCTAACCTCTGGGCAGACCCTCCCTCCCTCCCTCTCTCTCTCTCTCTCTCTCTCTCTCTCTCTCTCTCACCCTGCTCTGCCTTCCTGTCCAGGCAGGATCCCTCAGCCCCTCTTAGAAGCAGGCCCTTTCCCGTGTTTTGGTGGGAGTCATGTTGGACGGGTCTGCACTTTGACCACAAACTCAAACTGGACAGAAAAGCTGGTTGGTCACAAGCTCCCTCCACTGGAGCATACAGGGCCCGACTCCATCACCGCCCGGAGCAAGGCCCCCCAGACCCTCACTGCGGAGGAGCCTTTCGCAGGACGGCAGGAAACCCCTGGCCGAGGGCATGAGCTTCTTCCCAGAAGGAAGCCCGGGGAAGCCACCTCCCCACTCCTGAGCACGCTCGGTTGCAGGGTGATTTATGGTTGTGTTATTCCTAAATCTCCACAAAGATGTAAACAGGGTGATTGTGCCTCCGTAAGATATTAATAACTTAATGAGTCTGTGCTATTTGTTTATGTAAATGGATAATGGAATCTCTACAGGGGCCAAATATGATATTACATACAATCTGGTGATTCGATGACTTGTCACAGACACACACACACTCCCAGTGTGCTCTGGAGGAGCTAGCCCTGAGCACGAAAGTGTGGGCACAGCTCACACTTCCTTCCAGGGATCTGGGAAGAGTCAGGGTTGAGGCCGCCCTGCAGGCCCCAGGGGAGGGGGCGCTGGACACTTTTTCCCTCCTCTCCCTGCCCCCTCCTCCCGGGAAGCTCCAGGCCTCCACACGGCCCCGAGCCCCATCCTCAGCTGGCCGGGCCTCATGTATGCCCCCAGCCCTGGACCGTCCTCCTCTCCCTGCAGACAGTGCAGCTGGACCAGAACTCACATCCTCCCTGTCAGGGCACTGGGGCCCCGAAACTCTGGGCTGCTGAAGGGTGACCCCAACCCCCCACCCAAAACCCAGGAACTCGGAATGTGGCTGTTTGGAGATGGGCTTTGAAGACATAAATAGGTCACAGTGAGGCCACGTGGGTCCTGATGCTCTGGTGGGGGTGTCCTCATACGGACAGGAGGTCAGGACACAGACGGGCACGGGGCCCCTACGAGAGGAGGGGGTGTCAGGACACAGACGTGCACAGGGCGTCCACGTGAGGAGGGGGTGGCAGGACGCAGACTTGCACGGGGTGCCCACGTGACCACAGAGCACAATCCCTGACCTCCAGCAGGAAGGTGTCAGTGACCAGGTCATGAGGGTGGCCCCCACAGGGAGACCAGTGTCCCGCGTCCCCGGGGAACAAGCTGCCGCGTCCCCCTCTCCCTCTGCAGGAGAGGCCAGCGTCCTTTGCCAGTGCTGTGCCTGCTCGGGGTCAGCCCCGCCCCTGCATTTGCCACCACTGCCCAAGCAGAGGTGGGCGGGAGCTGTGTTCTGGCACCTCTCTCCTCGCTGAGGGGCCGTCTCCACCCTCGGGAACCTGCAGGCCACAGGCTGGTCCCGCTGATCACCGAGGCCTCGCCTCCCCGCGGCTGGGAGGGGAAGCTGGCTGGCAGGGCCATCTGATGGTTTCCAGCCTGGGGGGAGGTGGACTCACCCCCCCTCCTCTCGGAGCCTCAGGCTCTGCAAAGCCAGGCGGCAAGGATCCGCCCAGGGCTCTGTGTGTCCACCCTCCCCGTGTCCCCACGCCTCCCGTGCCCCGAGTCTCGGGGCTCGCCTCCCCACACCTGTCTCCCACCTCCTGCCCACCTGCATGAGGACATTAACGCGCATCCTTCCGCGTCCTTCTCTTCTGTTGTTTTTCCTGTTTATTCCTGAGCTGCAGTGTGAAACAGTTACAGTTCAGATTTCTGCTGTGGATAAACAAATACAGAAAATTAGCAGATGTGTTTTGCAGATGCACTTCACAAAAATAACCTCCTCCCGATGAGTAGGAGCGTCAGGAAGCTGAGTGGCACGGCGTCCTGAGCACCGCTGGACGCCCTTCCAGGCCTTGAAGGGAGGAACCTGAGACGACAGGAGGGGCAAGGACCGGCCAAGGCCGGAACCGGTGGCCAAGCCTGCTGTGGGCACGTGAGAGGGTGTCCGAGCGGGCACAGAAGCTGAGGCCCGGTGGGACAAGAGGGCAGCAGCCACGGGCTCAGGGCTGCGGCTGGACCAGTGGCCGCGAGGTCCCCTGGAGCCCCGGGGGTAGGGGAGAGGGGAGACGGAAGACCCGGAGAAGATGCCAGAGCCAGGTGTCATGGCATCCGGGGCACTCGGGTCAGCAGAGCTGTGACCCCAGGACTGCCAGCAGGGACAAGAGCCTGAAAGCGCCCCTGAGGGGCAGGCCACAGCCCCCGTGACACGCAGCCCTGCAGCACGCCGCCCCCAACTCAAGATGCCCCAGGCCATGGGCAGCTAACGTCACAGTCCTGAGAGACGAGGGGCGCGGAGAGGGAGGGCCCGGACACCCCCCCACACACCCTTGCACGAGAAATGCAGTCACCTATGCGCACATGCACACACACGCGAGTTCACCCCAGCCTCCACGGCGTCCTGCTGGTGGCGAGTGAACGGAGCCTCCTTCACACGCAGGCCTGGTCCTGGGAGGAAGCACTCAGTGCAGATTCTATTTCTTCTTCCATGAAAGGATCACAGCCTCCCAGGGATAATTTAATTTGCCTTTTCTTTCAGGAGTGACTGTTACACGGAGGAGCCTTTCTTCTCATCTAATTTTACCCCCAAATAAAATAAAAGACTCAAAGAATATCAGAACTGCTTCAACCCCATCACCTGATACCTGGGGAGAGAGAGGAGTGGTCCAGTCCTTCTGTTCAGGAGCGGGGTGTGGGAGGAGGGAGACAAGGACACAGAGGGATGGGGAGGGGTCCCAGGGAAGGAGGGAGATTCAGGGAAGGGGGGAAACTCAAGGACGGAGGAGCAGGCCCAGAGATGGGGTGGAGACTCAGGAACGGGGAGGGCGGCCCAGGAGTAGGGTGAAGGCCCAGAGTCGGGGTGGGGGTCCCAGTGGGTGCTCTTGGGGCTCCCACATACCCTGGGGACCACCTGTCTGCCAAGTGTGAGCCCGTGTAAAGGAAAGGGGCTCTGGATGCCCTCTCCATTCCCGACAGGGAAGGAGGCTGCCACGGAACCCACCCTAAAGCGCCAGCCGCTGCCGCTTGCAGCGAGATCTAGCAGACAGGCTCCAAGTGGCAGCCGGGGTTTGAGCCGAGTGCCAGCTCTCCTGGAGTCTAGAGTCTGGGTGTCGGCCAGCACCCAAACTTGGGAGACCAGCTCTGGGCCACACCCCGGGGCAGGAGCCTCTGTCGGGCCCCCTGGCAGGCCTCACCTCACTCGTGAGGTCACAGCTCAGCACTGGGTGCTGAACCCGTCCTGGGTGGCTCTCCTGGCGGGACGCTGGGTGCCTGCCCGGGTCCACGGGCTCCGGATGGACACCTGCCCTTTGCTGACCTGCTCTGTCTTGTTACCCTGACACGTCTCAGCTGTGACGACTGCAGACTGAGTCTCAGAGGGTCCTTCCAGGAAGTCATGGAGCCTAGGGGTGGTCCTCAGGAGCCTAGGGGTGGTCCTCGGGACCCTAACACATGCTTCAGGGTCTCAGAGGAAAATGACGAGAGTCCCTAGAGGATACAGTCCCAGGCCAGCCACGGGCGAACGATGGCAGGTGGGGAGGCTCGCCTCGCCGGGCCCCCCGTGTGCCTGTGAGCTGCTGTGTGTCTCGTGTCCGTGACCGCAGGGACTGCGCAGGTCTGCAGCCCGCGGTTGCATAGAAGCAGTGATCGACTTTTTCTTGGGCTCCAAAATCACCGTGGACGGTGACTGCAGCCACGAAATGAAAAGATGTTGCTCCTTGTAAGAAAAGCTGTGAGAAACGTAGACAGCATATTAAAGAGCAGAGACATCACTTTACCAACAAAGGTCTGTCTAGTCAAAGCTCTGGATTTTTCGTTAGTCATACGGATGCGAGAGCTGGGCGATAAAGACCGCTGCGTGCGAAAGAACTGACCCTTTTGAACTGTGCTGTTGGAGAAGACTCTGGAGGGTCCTGAAGGAAATCTACTCTGAATGGTCATTGGAGGACTGATGCTGAAGCTCCAGTACTTCAGGGTTGACTCACTGGGAAAGACCCTGAAGCTGGGAAAGACTGAAGGCAGGAGAAGGGGACGACAGAGGATGAGATGGCTGGATGGCATCACCGACTCGACGGACATGAGTTTGAGCAAGCTCCGGGAGCTGGTGATGGGCAGGGAGGCCTGGTGTGCTGCAGTCCATGGGGTCGCAAAGAGTTGAACACTGAGCAGCTGAACAACCACGCAAACATTTGCACTCATCTTTCGAACTCTTTTAAAGACATAACTTTAATAGCTGCTGAAGGATCCACAGTGTATAACAGGTGGCCGTTGCTGGCCATTCTTTCTTCTAACAAAAATCATGTTTCCCAGTGCTGTTCTTGCAGAAGAGAAAGTGGCCAGTCCAGAACCCACCATCCAGGGATGGGGGAAGGATGACAAACAGGTGGACAGGGAGGATAAAGCAGAATCATCAAACGGATGTAAAGCAGAGAACACTGAGGCCACTGCCCATTCTTCCTGCAAAGTGTCGATGGAATTAGTACTGTTGTGTGAACATCTCTGAGATCATCTCAGATCATGTCCTGAAGATAAATTCCCAGACAAGACATTACTGGCAGAGAAGTATGAGTCTTCTGGCGCAACACACGCTGATCCGCCAGCTCCAGCAACTTTCCACTCTCCAGGGGCCTCTCCAGGTCAGCAACTCCAGGCTGAGAGCCCTCCCTGCTGTTTTCACCTGGGCCTGGGGGTACATGTTTACCCCAGCTGCCCACCGTAGTCTCTGCTGCGAGAGTACACTGTTTTCCTCTCAGATTCACAGTTGTCTGGTGGGGGGGGCGGGCAGGGCGGGACCCCCGGAAGGAAGCGGAATCCACCTTCCCTGTGCTGCCAGCCCCAGCCCTCAGGCCCCTTGATTTCCCTGGGAGAGGACGCCGACAAGGATCACGTGCCCTCCTTCCAGGAGCCGATGGGCACCTTCCGGCGTCTCCGTGTTCCTTACGCAGTAAAATAGCCCCTCCCTGCCTTTTCTCCTTTGTGTTCAGTAGGATAGCCTGATCTCACCTCGTTTAAGTGCCACTGATGGGCACGTGTGCCAACAAGCAGGTCACAGGCCCATCTCCGGTTTCATCAGCATCATCCAGGAAGCACATGCGTGTGCCAGGCTTCTCCCTGAAGTGACTTCTAAAAGCAAAACAATTTACGGGCGCCCCGACCCCACTGCTGTTTGATGTTCACAAGCACGGTGCCGTCTCTGTCGCCACGTCTTAAGGCATCCCAAGGCTCGTCGTCATTGGAGTCTCCGGAGGTCAGACAGGTGAGCCTGTGAAGAAACTGCTGCTGGGGCCCGTCCCGGTCGCTGTCTCCTCCCAGGATGCGCTCGGTTTCGAGAGGAGGCTGCTGGACCCACGCCTCATCCGGTCCCGTGGCAGCCGCACGCCCAGCCCACCGGCTTTCTGCTCGCCTGCCTCCCTCTTCCCCCGCACAAAACCTCCCGCACAAAACCTCCCCTCTCGTCCCGGCACAAAGCAATCCGTGTCGCGCGGGGAGCTGGTTTCTCACTGGCCACTCCGTTAGGGACATCAGTGACGATTCCCACCTGCTGCCCCGACCTGCCACGGTGCCCCAGAGGGAAAGTCCACCCGTGGGAGCCCCTCCCCTAGCCCTCTGGCCCCCTGAAAAGAAATGCTGATTGACAGAGAGGCAGGGAACGTGGGCGTCCAGGCGTGGTTACCAGTTGAGAACCCTTTCTGTCCTCCTGAAAACGCCTGTGAACTTGGCTTCCAGTAATCCAGCTGGGTTGACCTGAAGGTTAAAAGAACACCCTTTGTCTCGAATCTGTCGGTAAAGCCCGGGACGATGCAGCCGTGCGCGCAGCCCCTGGGTGCGGCCTTGCATTCTGCCGCGCTGTGGAACCCGCCAGCTCCAGTGTCCAGGGTGCAGGTCTGAGGCCCGTCCCTGGCCCACGTGGAGTTTCTCCACCTCGGCCTGGAGGCACGGGGTCGGGCGGGCCGCTGTCTATGGTGGGCGGCCCGGAGCGCTGCAGGCCTGTGGTTCCCTTGGTCTCTGTCCGCTGGGAGCCGGTGGCACCCTCCAAGTCTTCTTTAACTTTTCAATCGTGTTTGCTCACTGCTGGCTGTGCTGAGTCTTCACGGCCACTGGCCTTTTCTCCGGTTGCAGTGCCGAGGCCTCTCGTTACGGGGCGTCTCTTGTCGGGAAGCACAGGTTCCGAGACAGCGGGCTCAGCAGTTGTGGCTCACATGACTGGCTGCTCCACCGCACGGGAACCTTCTGGATCAGGGATCGAACCTGTGTCCCCGCATCGGCAGGCAGGTCCCTAAGCCCTGGACCCCCAGGAAAGCCCACCCTCCACGTCTTGAGGACCCATGATGTCTGCAGGCGTTGCTGCTTGCCCCGGGAAGGAGCAGGCTGGTCCCAGCTGAGAGCCCTTTCCGGGGCGTCACCTCCTCCGAGTGGGGCTGCAGCTTGTTCTGACCCAGCGCCTGGCCGCTCCCCCCACGCCTGTGTCCTGTGGGCTTGGCACCTCGACAGCGCAGCAGGGCCGCAGCCGTCCCGGGCCCCAGCACAGGGCCTGGGCCGGGGGTGCCTGACCGGCGCGGCCCTCCCCTTCGTGCGCGCCCTCCCGCCCTTCCTCTGTGCGGCTCCCCTGACCCGGAACAGCTCGGGCTGCTGTCAGCACCTCACAGGCACCCGCTGCAGCGCCCAGCTCCCCTCACCTGTCTCCACACCCCCAACCCCGGACAGTCTCAGGGAGAGACCCCAGCGAGAGGTCTGGGCCAGACCTGGGGGGAGCTGTGAGGGCAGGGGCCTGGGTCCCCAGCCTGTGCTTCCTGTGGACACGGTCAGCGATGGCCTGTGGGGGGAACTCCCTGGGGGTTCACACCACTGGGAGCTTCCCTGGTGGCTCAGATGGTAAAGAATCTGCATGCAAGCTGGGAGACGGGGGTTTGATCCCTGGGTCAGGAAGATCCCCTGGAGAAGGGGATGGATACCCACTCCAGTATTCCTGCCTAGAGAATCCCATGGACAGAGGGACCTGGCAGGCTACAGTCCATGGGGTTGCAAAAGAGTTGGACACAACTGAGAAACTAACAATTTCACTTCACATTATTGGGCCTTTACCCATTAGTCACTCCTCTCTGATCCTGAATTATCACCTCAGTCCCCCTGCAGGTTCGAGGACCCCACCCCTCTTAAAGGTGGGGAAGGGGCGGCCCAGCATGGACCCACAGCCCAGAAAGGGTGGAGCTAGGCTCAAGGGGGAGTCTTCATCCCTTCCTTCCTCCACCCCAGCCACTGGGCGCAAGCCTTAAGGCCTGAGCCCTGAGCCACAGGTTCAGGGCCACCCCATGCCAAATGCTCTCCACTGGGCCTGTGGTGGGCAGCCAGTACTTCCTGCCTCAAGACAGCTCCAGGCTCTGTCCCCGCAGCCTCGTGAGCTGGGCTCTGCTTTGCAAACAGCGGGGAGACCCCTCCCATAGAACAGAGGCACATGTGACCTCGAGGTGCAGAGACTGTTCTGCTCTTACCGGCTCCCCCAGAGAAGGAATGTGACCGACTGGCCAGCCGCTACAGGTGGGGCCAGGTGGCTGCAGGGGAGGAGGAGAGAGGGCTGAGGCCAAGGCGAGAGGGGAACCAGGCTGCCCTCCAGGATGCCCCCACCCAGGCCGTCATCTGCCCTCTCCATGTCTCTGGGGTCCTCGGGGGTCTCCGTGTCTGGTGCCAGGTTGTTGGGAGCGTTGGCTACGGGTAGTTTGGGGCTGGTGTACACTTTTTTTCATGTAAATAATAATCATAAAAAGGAAAATTGCACTTGCTCTGAGTGGGCAGGAGATGTGTTTAAGTCAGAGTGAGGAATGCTCTGGGAGCACGGCTCAAGCCCAAGAAGACCGACACTAGGAGGCTTTTTCCTGGGGCTGCGGCTGGGCAGAGTTGTGCGTCCTCACCCACCAACGCGAACAATTAGGCTAGGTAATGAAAGGCCGGGATCCTGCTCCTGCGGCCGGCACACTGCCAGGACCAGCGGCATCATCAGTGCTCCAGACCCGCGGATCCACCCAGAGCCCCAGGGACGCCCAAGACGAGGGCTAGACCAGGGATTCCAGTGCCCACAGCCTCCCGACTCAGATCTCAGGGTCGAGGAAGGGACGTGTCCTACACCACGTGCTGAGTGGGGGCTGGTCCTCCCCCAGCACCTCGGGGCTCCCAAGATGAGCGTGAGCAGTAGGTGCTGGGGCGGGTCCCAGGGGCCTCTGCTTCTCTGAGCCCCTTCCCAGACCCAAGACCTCTCTCCCCTGGAAAGCTCAACGCTGGGTTCTAAAAATTTACACGATTAAGCATAAATTTCCACCACTGATTTTTTTTCTTAAATAAGCACTCAAATTTATGGGTGATCATGAAACTCTCCCATCAGATATGAGTCAGAGCCACAGCAACGACGAAGGAGGAATTCTAATGTGTAATGAAATGGCTGACCCCGGCCGAGAAGTAAAAACCAGGGGCTGTCCTAGCTAAGCCTCTCGTGAGGAGCCTGCCTCCTCTGGTTCTCGTGAGCGGCCTCCGTCCTGCGACCGCTGTGGACAGCCCCGAGGCCCCCATTGCCCCCACCCCAGTCAGCTGAGGCTTCTCGAGGGGCAGAGAAACGGCCCGAGGCTCAGTCGTTCCTTCAAGGCAGAGGGGCTATGACCTCGAATCAGAACCTTGACCCCCACCCAGAGCCTCCCCCAGTATATGGGGCTTCAGTCTCCTTTAGCTGAGTGTATCAGTCAGGGGTCTCCTGGAGAACAGAATACACAGAGGTTTATTACACAAACTGGCTGAGACGTCCCAAGACATGTAGTCTGCGAGCTGGACGTCGGGGGAGGCAGGTCCAAGCTAGAGGCTGAGAACCAGGTGCCCAGGGGCAACTCTGAGCTGGAGGCAGGAGAGGATGGATGTCCCAGCTCAGAAGACAGGGGATGCTCCCTCCTCCCGCTTTGGGTCTCCCTCGATGGACTGGATGAGGGCCCCACACTGGGGAGGACCACCTGCACTGCCTAGATTGATGTTTAACCAGATACCTGGACCCTCACGTCAGTCTGACATGTAAAATTAACCATTACCCGGCGCACCCTGGGAAGATTGCGAAGGTGCAGAAAGTGGAGACTGGCTCTCCTAGGGGATGCCTCCAGCCTGGAGCCCTCACCACACTCAGCTCAGACTGGCTTTGGGGACAGCAGGGTCCTCGTGGCCAGAGGTCTCTGCCCTGAGCTCCTGTCCCACAGGCTCCACACCAGACACAGCGTGTGCCGCGCATGCAACCCGAGATGGTATGATGGTGGTGAACTCTCCCCCTGAGAGTTCACGGACACCCGGAAGCCTGAATGGCTTCCCCTGAGAAACAAAGACGGCGTGACGACACAGGACGGCCAATGGGACCGTCTCAGCGAGTGACTGTCTCAAGGGCCGGTGGGCGTCGGGTCGGGTCTGGGTCAGCAGCCCCCGGCCACACTAACCCATGCATGTGTGAACACAGGCCGCAAGGGCGCATCTGCCAGCTGCTTCAAATGCTGTCGGAGATGTTCTGTCTGAATAGTCCAGGAGCAGAGCCACTCCGCCCGGGACTGAGAAAGCCCCCGGCCGGGGCTGGGAAAGTGCGTGCAGTCACGCAATGAAGACAAGGGTGGATCCGCAGATTCACCAGAGACCGCAGAGCCGACCCGGCCCGCACCACCACCCCCTTTCCCAGGGGATAGAGGCTGACCGCCAGGGAGGTGAGGTCCTTCGTCAGAGACGCCCGGGGGCTGAGAGTCAGAGTCGGGGCTGGCCCAGCCGAGGCCACTCCAGATGCCTGTGCTTGCTGCCTGCCTGAGTCGTGTCCAACTCTGTGACCCCCTGAACTGTAGCCGCCCAGCTCCTCTGTCCATGAGATTCCCCAGGTAAGAGTACTGGCGTGGGCTGCCACGTCCTCCAGAAGCTCACCTGAGGCAGCCTGAGTCTGAGATCAGCAGCCAGCTCTCCATGGCCGAGAATCCTCCTCCCCCACCCCTGCTCCCGTGACCCTGGACCAGACCTCCCGCTGGGGGCTGTGTCCCCCTAGCCTGGACCATCACCCGTCCTTGGCAGGGTGGATGCCCTCCCCTGCCTGGCCCAGGGAAACCCACATGTACATAAGCAGCTCTTTGCTCACCCTAGCTGAGAGGACAGACGGCCGCAGACGCAGTGGCTGGGCGGTCACTGTCCCTGCTCTGCCCATCATTGGCTGTGTCCCTCAGCCTGGCCTCCAGCTTCCTGAGTCTGGGCACTTCTCTGGAGACGAGCCAATGGCTCTGGCCTCAGAGAGCCTTGAGTCAGGGAAGAAGGGAGTCCAGACCCGTGGCAGTGGCCTAGCCCAGCGGGGTCCTGAAACCAGGGCGTGGACAGGGCCGTCCACCCTGCTGGGCGTGCAGAACCGGGAGACGGGTCACAGATCAGGAGCCTGGCTAAGGGTGTGGGGAGGAAGAAGGGGGCGTGACTGTGGACACGGAGTCCGGGGGCCATCAGGAAACAGACTGACCACCCGATGGGGGGGATGTGGACGCCTCTGTGGCTCAGAGGTGCCTCTGCAGCCAGTGACCCAAGGGTCCTGAGCACAGGGGCAACCTCCCTGCCTACACCACCCTCCCTGCCTGAGGACCAGCCCTCTTCAGTGTGGAGAGGCGCCTGCCCTCCGGGGGCCTTGTCTGGGCTGGAAATGAATGAAAGGAGGAGGGCAGGGGCGAGTCTCCCAGGATGGACAGGCCGGGCCCGCGGGTCTTCCCGAGGCCGCTGGACTGGCCAACTTGCCCTCCCGCTGCCGCCCCCTTGACAGCTTGCCCAACACCGGGTGATGGAACACCATCATCCCCACACTTATTTTTGTCTTCTCCATCTATTTGGGGAAGCAGAGTCTTAGATCAGCAATTAGAAATGTCACTTGTACTTTGGGAAGGGGGGTGCATTTGCACAGTCTATAATTGAGAATAGTAATCAAACTCACTGACAACTTCAATGGTATGGAAATGGTAATTAATTGTAAATTTTTGATGGAATGTATAATATTTATCTATTTTTGAACTTTTTCCTGATCAGCAACAAGCTCTGGTGTCTTACTTCTTTTTTTAATCTGATGTCTATAGTTAGCATCTTTATTATTTTTTCATTAAGTTTCCATGGGGAAGGAGGGAGTTGCTTGAGAATGAACGGTAGGGTCAGGGAAAGCTTCAGCGTCTGATCGGGGGCACTGTGAAACAGGCACACGTTTTTCTCTGGGTTGGGGGCTCCACTAGAGTGGGAGGTGAGGAGGGGGAAGCTGGAGATGGGAGAGCAGCCTGGGGTTCCCCCAGACCCTGCGGCCGGGGAGCCTGAGCGAGGCAGATGTTCACACATCCGGATTCAGGCCGCCCCAGACCAGCACCTGCCTTCCACCTGCGCCAGCCCTCACAAGCCTGTCTGTCACTACAGGCCGGTCACCACGCAGGCGGCAAAACCACGTCTGATGTGCTATCAGGCAGCTTGGTGGCTGCAAAAGCCACAGACGGAGGCTTAGACAACACAAGCTGATTCCCTCCAAGTCCTGGAGTCTGGAATCTGAGATTCCGGCAGGGAGACGGGCTGGCCCGTCCGAGGCCCCTCCCGGGCGTGTCTCCTCCCTGTATCCTCAGGTGGTCGTCCCTCGTGTGATTCTGGGTCTCGATCCTAGGTGTTTGTTCAATCGTGCCCGACTCTCTGCCCCTCCACGGACTATAGCCCACCAGGCTTCTCTGCTCACGACCTTTTCCAGGCTGGAATACCGGGAGTGGGTTGCCATTTCCTTCTCCAGGGTATCCTCCCAACCCAGGGATGGAACTCGCCTGTCTTTTGCCTCCTGCACCGCAGGTAGATTCTTTACCGCTGAGCCATGTGGGAAGCTTCTGGGTCTTGATCACCTCTCTTTGTAACAACCCCAGTCATGCTGAGGGCCCACCTGTGTGACCTCGCTTTACTTTAAGTACCTTTTAAAGACTCTGTCTCCAAAATGCAGTCACATTCCGAGGTCATGGGGGTTAGAAGTTCAACACGGCAACCTGGGGGGACACGGCTCAGCCCATAACGGAGGGCAGGGGCCAGCAAGCTCTGAGATGCTCATCCCCCCTGAGGAGCCGGTGGGAACCCAGCAGCTGTGCCTCGGCCCTGCTGCAGGACAGCCAGGGAGGGAGGCCCGAATGACCGACCTTGACGCCAGCTCCCTGGCAGCCCAAAGGTGAATCGCTCAGCTTCCATGAGTCTCCTTCAGCACAGTCACGATGCTCCCAATGGCACCGGAAGAAAGACGGAAGAGCCACTGGCTGGCTCTCGCCAGGCGGGGAGAGAGGAACTGGGCCAGCCTGTGCCCTCCCTGCTGCAGCTCTCAACTGCCGGTCCTGGGGGACCTCCTGCTCCCCCCACAGACGGTGAACCAGGGGCGCCTGCTGGCCGGGGCTGGAGGCGACAGTGGAGCCTACCCCCCAGGGCCCCCCACCGGGGGGTTCAGGGAGACAGTGCGTCCTCTGTGCACTGGGAGGGCCGGTCTCTGAGTCAGAACGTGCACCTCTCACTTCAGGCCCTCACGGGTCCCTGAACACCCACTCGGCCAGCCTCAGCTGTCCAGGGCCCTTGCTCCCGCCACCACCCAGGCCTCTGACCTTGTCAGGGATGGGGGCTGCAGGATCTGCCATCTTGGCCCTCTGCAGAGGTCGTGGGGGATGGGGACTGGCAGAGATGCTCCAGGCCAGAGCGCCTGGAGAAGCTGGACCCCGGACTTCTGTGCGCAGTGCCTGCAGGGGGCACCCAGGTCTCTGTGTTGGTGAGATCAGCCCCAGAGCACAGGTTCCCCAGGCATCTAGCCCCACCTCCACTCACCCAGTCCTCCCGAAACTGCCAAACTCTTTCTTCATGGAGCTCTGTTAGGGCCGCCAGATGGCCCTGGAAGAGTAATGAGCAAGGAACTCAAAGCAGTCGTCCAAAAGCAGGAAAGCACGCGGGTCCGCGCACGCGCGCACTTGGAGCGCAGTGAGCTTCCCGGCCACCATCTACTCTAAATCTGCTTGGCAGTATAAATTAAGCACGTTCTCCAGTCTAATTTTTCATTATGCCTTCGAGTCTCTTTTGCTCCCTAACGAGTCGGCCGCACACATTTGAAATTTTCTATAGCCTAGCACTCAATCTGCCGGTTCATCAGCCCTCAGCCATCAAACGCCTTCCACAAAGGCCTTTGACAGAAGAATTGAAACAGAACAGTGGATGAGGTTGAAGAAATTTGGAATTGCAGATTTGCAGCTGAAAACAAAAATCTATTTGCACTCACCCAGATAGGCTGTTCCGGCAAGTAATGAGGACCCCCGCTCAGGCCTCGAGAGGCGCCTCACAGACCTTGGAGGAGGCAGTCTATTCCGGGAACGGTTCCACCGATTAGCCAAGCCCCGGGTGCTCCCGATGCCCGGAGGTGGACCTGGAGAAGGAGCAGGGGCAGCTGCCCTGCTGGCGTGCGACCTGGGCGTCCATCTGTCCTCTCGCCCGGTGTCTCCCAGTCCTCTGTGGTCCAGTTGCTAGGCAGCCTCCATGGGCACAGAGCCCAGCCTCAGGGAGCCGACCCTCACCCCAGGGCACGGGCCGATGAGCAGGGATGAGGCGAGCTGGAGGAGGCCGCCTCCAGCTCCCAGCGCCCTCAGAGTCCCAGGATGCGCGGGACTCCGGAGGGTTCACGGGAACCTGAAATTCTGGTGCCCCAGGAGCTCCACATTGAGGTCAGAGAGCTGAGTGCCAGGAGGCGGGAGGAAAGGCCCCTGGTGCATCTTTGAGGCAGACGCCCGAGTCCAGAATATTCCAGCTGCAGCAGCACCAGCTAGAGACAGAAACGGAGCCAACCAACCTTCGGTGTTTCATGTGGACATGGAAAGCTGCGCAGGGAAGCAGAATCTGACCTAGGCCACGAGGATGCCTGGAAACAGCTCCAAACGGTGCCCTGGGGGCCTGGCGAGCAGTTGGAGGAAGGGCCAGGGACGTTGGGGTCTTCCCCATCAGGGCCCCGATCCTGTATCTCTGGCTGGAGAAAGTGAAAAGGTTTGCGTGCAGGAGCAGGGGTCAGCTTTGCTTCTCCTGGGGTCTAGTGAACATCTCTTTGGCCCTTGGAGAGGAGCTCACCTTGGTCTCCCACCCCCAGGGCTGGAGACCTTTATGGTGCAAACTGACACACGGAGATTAGGTGCTATGGACCCAGTGACGATGGCAGCTGGCAGGGAAGGACCTTGACCCAGCTAGGAGACTGGAATCTGATCCTGTAGCTAAAGTGAGCTCCGGCTCAGCGTCCCCAGGTCTCCCTGGCAGAAGGTGGGGTCCCTTGAGACCTGAACACGGTGGGCAGCTGACAGGCGTCCATCCATCCGCCAGCCACGTGCTGATGACCCTGGACAGACCCCCGCTCCCCACCCCCAGCACAGGCACACTCTAAATCCAACTGATAAGATGTAAAACATCTCCTCCCCCACCTCCTGTGCTCAGCAGGGTCAAAAATAGGTGACGTTCATTGCATTACTCGGCATAAACATGGTTTTAATAATTACCGTGGGCCAGAACCCATGCCTGCTCCTGAATAATGAGCACTGAATCCTATTATCGCTCAGTATTAAATGTCTTCCAGCACGGCTCCTCACGCCTGCTGGCAGAGACGTCCGTGGCACAACGCTCCCCTCTGAAAGGCGTGCGGGCCGAGTTGCAGACTCTCTGCTGTTAGTCTGAGGCCTAATAACGTATCACGTTGCAGCCCGAGAAAGCTGGAGCTGAATATATTCCCTGCTTCGTAATCAGAGTAGGATTTGCTTGAATCTGTTATCATTTCAGGTAGCTTTCCTGTCCACTGAGGATGATGGTTATTCTCTCCCTGAAGATGCGTGTTCATCTCACAGCATCTTCTCAATGGACGCGGTTTATTTATGGTTCTCCCTTGTGCCATCAGCACCAGGAATTCACACATCCTGGGGACCTGAACCCCACGTCGGAGCACAAAAGCCAGGCGGGAGCTCACGGACCATCACACAGCCCGTCTCCCGCAGCCCCTTCGTCTTCCTGATAAAGACAGTGAGCCCAGAGAGGTTAATTGACTCATCCAAGGTTACCTGAATAATTTAAGAGCCTTTGGGAACACGAATTAAGTCTGCATTTCAAACAGCTACCTCCCAAGTGTATTTAACTGGTCAGTTCAACTGCATCTCAGGGAAGCAGGAAGAGCTGACGGGCAGGTTTATTGTTGTTTAGTTGCTAAATTGTGCCTGACTCCTTTGCAATCCCATGGACTATAGCCAGCCAGGCTTCTCTGCTCATGAGATTTCCTAGGCAGTACTGGAGTAGGTTGCCATTTCCATATCCAGGGGATTTTCCCAATTCAGGGATCAAACCCATGTCTCCTGCACCAGCAGGTGGATGATTCTTTACCACTGAGCCACCAGGGAAACAATGAGCAGATTCAGTTCAGTTCAGCCGCTCAGTCATGTCCGACTCTTTGCGACTCCGTGGACTCCAGGCCTCCCTGTTCATCACCAACTTCCGGAGCTCACTCAAACTCATGTCCATCGAGTCGGTGATGCCATCCAACCCTCTCACTCTTTTTCATCCCCTCCTCCTCTGCCTTCAACCTTTCCCAGCATCAGGGTCTTTTCTTAGGAGTCAGTTGTTTCCATCCGGTGGCCAAAGTACTGGAGCTTCAGCTTCAGCATCCTTCCTATGAACACCTAGGATTGATCTCCTTTAGGATGGACTGGTTGGATCTCCTTGCAGTCCAAGGGACTCTAGCATCAGGGTCTTTTCAAATGAGTCGTTCTTCGCATCAGGTGGCCAAAATATTGGTGCTTCAGCTTCAGCATTAGTCCTTCCAATGAATATTCAGAACTTATTTCCTTTAGGATGGACTGGTTGGATCTCCTTGCAGTCCAAGGGACTCTCAAGAGTCTTCTCCAACACCACAGTTCAAAAGCATCATTTCCTCTGCACTCACCTTTCTTTATAGTCCAACTCTCACATCCATACATGACTGCTGGAAAAACCATAGCCTTGACTAGATGGACCTCTGTGGACAAAGTAATGTCTCTGCTTTTTAATATGCCGTCTAGGTTGGTCATAGCTTTTCTTCCAAAGAGCAAGTGTCTTTTAATTTCATCACTGCTATCACTGTCTGCAGTGATTTTGGAGCCCAGGAAAATAAAGTCTGTCACTGTTTCCATTGTTTCCCCATCTGTTTGCCATGAAGTGATGGGACTGGATGCCATGATCTTTGTTTTCTGAATGCTGAGCTTTAAGGCAACTTTTTCACTCTCCTCTTTCACTTTCATCGAGAGGCTCTTTAGTTCTTCACTTTCTGCCATAAGGGTGGTGTCAACTGTATATCTGAGGTTATTTATATTTCTTATGGCAATCTTGATTCCAGCTTGTGCTTCATCCAGCCTGGCATTTAACATGATGTACTCTGCATATAAGTTAAATAAGAGGGTGACAATATACAGCCTTGATGTACTCCTTTGCGAATTTGGAACCAGTCCGTTGTTCCATGTCTGGTTCTAACTGTTGCTTCTTAACCTGCATACAGGTTTCTCAGGAGGCAGGTCAGGTGGTCTGATATTCTCATCTCTTGAAGAATTTCCCAGTTTGCTGTGATCCAAACAGTCAAAGGCTTTAGCACTGTCAGTGAAGCAAAAGTAGATGTTTTTCTGAAATCCTCTTGATATTTCTATGATCCAACAGATGTTGGCACTTTGATCTCTGGTTCCTCTGCCTTTTCTAACCCAGCTTGAACATCCTGAAGTGCTCAGTTCACATACTGTTGAAGCCTGGTTTGGAGAATTTTGTGCGTTACTTTGCTAGTGTGTGTGATGAGTGCAACTGTGCAGTAGTTTGAGCATTTTTGGCATTGCCTTTCTTTGGGATTCGAAAGAAATCCTCTTCCAGTCCTGTGGCCCCTGCTGAGTTTCCCAAATTTGCTGGCAGATTAAGTGCAGAACTTTCACAGCATCATCTTTTAGGAGCTGAAGTACCTCAGCTGGAATTCCATCGCCTCCACTACCGTCGTTGGAGTGATGCTTCGCATTCCAGGATGTCTGGCTCTAAGTGAGTGATCACACCATCGTGGTTATCTGGGTCAATATGATCTCTTTTGTGGAGTTCTCTTGTGAATTCTCGTCAGTTCTTCTAATATCCTCTGCTTCTGTTAGGTCCATACTGTTTCTGTCCTTTATTGTGCCCAACTTTGCATGAAATGTTCTCTTGGTAGAGCAGATGGGGAACCCTGAAAAGATACTCACTGGTTAAAAAAAAAATTGCCCAGAGAATTGTCTCCACAGCATGGTTTTAGAAAGCGCCGAGTTTTCTCCTGAGAAACCATAAGGAAGGGTTATTAACTGAGAAATCCTTTAAGTGAGGAATGCTCCCCCATGGGCACATGCACACAGGCAGGGACCAAGTGGCGGACCCCTGTCTGATGCTCCATCACGACATGGGCTCTCTAGCCATGGAAACTTATTTTGCAGATTACACAGTGGCTTCCAGCAAATATCCCACTCGATCCCTGAAAAGTCATATAGGTAATGAAGCAAGTGTTATAGGACCGTTTTTCAAGGAAGAACACTGAGATCCATGGAGTTTAAAGAGCTAGATCCAAACCACACAGGCTGGAGGGCCCCTCGTGGGCCCACTGGCACTTTGCCCTGGCTTGTCTTCAGTATCCCTGCCGGTGTAACCATCCCACTGCGAGTGAGTTTCCAGAGTCATCCTTGGCCTGAGTGTCTGCCTGCCCGGGCACCTAACAGCCACCATCCAGAAAAGACACATCTCCCACCAGTTAGTCAGATGCTATAGAACCCCCTGGAGAAGGAAACGGCAACTCACTCTGACATTCTTTCCTGGGAAATGCCATGAACAGAGGAGTCTGGTGGGCTACCGTCTACAGGGTCACGAGAGTAAGCAAAAGCAACGGCGTGCTGCTCCACACGTCACTGCTACCCCTTCTGGCTAAATGTATTCCTAGAAATTGTACGGTTCTTTCGTTATTATGGATGGAATCTTCTGTCTGCTTCCGTTTGCAATTGGAAGTTTCTGGGAAGCAGCGTTTTCTGTTCACTTACCCTGTCCTCCAGCTGTTTTGCCACATCCTGTACGATTTTAATGGTGTTTTCAGTGCGGTCTCTGGTTTTCTAGAAACGGAATTGTGTGGTTGGCAAAAGAGTATGGGTCCTTTTTATGTAAGCTGTGCAGTAACTAGTATTGCAAGCAGATCCTTAATGGGTATTTTGGGGAACAGGACCAAGTAATTTAAAGTTGTACATAGAAGACAGACTATCCTAGAATAGCTATTTTTAACATGAAGTATAAATAACTCCTTCAATCACAACAGTCTGACATCCTCACAGAGACACAAACAGATCAATGGAATCACATCCTGTACGATTTTAATGGTGTTTTCAGTGCGGTCTCTGGTTTTCTAGAAACGGAATTGTGTGGTTGGCAAAAGAGTATGGGTCCTTTTTATGTAAGCTGTGCAGTAACTAGTATTGCAAGCAGATCCTTAATGGGTATTTTGGGGAACAGGACCAAGTAATTTAAAGTTGTACATAGAAGACAGACTATCCTAGAATAGCTATTTTTAACATGAAGTATAAATAACTCCTTCAATCACAACAGTCTGACATCTTCACAGAGACACAAACAGACCAATGGAACACAAAAACATGTTCAAAATTAGTCCCTGTGAAGGAGAGTCCTCTGTGTCAGCTCAGCGGGGTTCCAGTCCCCTGTTATCTTATCGAACATGAGTTTGGGCTCCTCTGTACAAATATTTTGTGGATGCGGTTGACATCTACAGTTGGTTGACTCTGAGGAGGATGACTTGTCTGTGTGGGTGGCCCTCATCCAATCAGTCGAAGGATTTTAGAGCTTAACTGGGATTTCCTGCAGAAGAGCAAATTCTGCCTCAAGAGTTTAGTATTAAGTCCTGTCTGGGTCCCTCACCTACTGGCTTCCCTATGGATTTCAGACCTTCCTGTAAATGCAAAGGATTATTTCCCGTCCTACTTGTGTCTTTTGGGAGAACGCTGACCGACAAGCTTTGATAGGAAGAGTGCTTCTAGAGGAATGAAATCTTAAGATACGTTTCTAAACAGGTTCCAGGCCTTCTGGAACTGCTTCTTGAATCTGATCTGATTTACAGGCATTACTGGCTGGCTCTGCAGTGCAACGTGGCAGCAGAGACACCAAAAGCATAAGGACTGGATGCTCCTGATCAAGCACGGACAAGGCACCAGGCTCGGGGTGACTTGTGACTTAGGACTTCAGGATGTTTTGTTGAACTAATGGTGTAATGAGATTGGTTGATTGTTCCTAACTGTGCTCAGCAAAGTGAGGAGAGAGACCTCCTGGTTCACACACCACACACAACCAAAAGACCCCACATCTGCCCTAGAAGGGGGCACCCGCTCCCGATGTTGCAGAGCTGAGATTCCTAAAACCAAACCCAGAGGCTCAGACTGCCAACGGCCACGTTACAACAAAACCTGAATTCTCCAGGCCACAGGGGCTCTGCTGTTGAAGTGAGAACCTTGATTGGGAAGGAGGTGATCACTTTGCAAGAAGCTACTGATTCTCGGGAACCCCCCTGACAGCTTCTCACGGCTTCCAGACCCAGGACTGGACTCAGGGCCCAGCAGACCCCGAAAAGTAGGGTTCAGAGAATAGACCAAAGGAGGGGGGCTTACTGCACACCAAACGTACTGCATCTTCCCAGCTTCTTCAGCCAGCAGCTGGGCGGTATCTGTGGGAATGGGAGCGAACGGTGTGGAGAGTGGGGGAGGGACAGAGAGCTGTGCCAGGCTGACTCCGCCGAGGTGGGCCCGCCAGCAGCGAGTCTGGAGGCAAGACGCACAGCTCCGCGGTTTGCTCGGTTGGGGGCCAGCACTCAGTGCTGATGAAGTGCCAGGGCCGCCCTGGGGTACAGCAGAGGCAGGGCTCCACGGCGTGGTGAGACGCGAGAGGCGACCCACCTGGTGATGCTGCTCACCCGCCTGGGAGGGTCCAGAGGACGGCGGCTCCCCGGCTCCAGGACGTGAGCGCAGCCCCAGGCTTACGGGGCCCTCTGCTGCCACCCTGCTCTGTGGGTGAGAACTGCGGAAAGGGTCACTGGATCCCAGGGTGGGGTTAGGGCTCGGGGCCCAAGCGCCAGGAGACGTGCTGGTTAGACACAGCGTGGGCCCGGCCCCTGGCCCCCTGACGGAACACAGAGCCCGGGTGCTGTTTGGGCCTGGAAAAGTCTAATGGGGAGGAATGGGCTTTGAGGGCTGGGGGCAGCAGAGGACACCGCGATGCTGGCTGACCCTGAGGGTTGGGGTCTGTGCCACCTGCCAGCGTTGGTCTGAGGACCATGCACACCTCTGTTCTCCCAAGAAACCCCAAGGGGGCTATCGTCCATCTCCATCGACCGATGAGGAAGACGAGCCACTGAGGGCTTAGGGACTGGCCCCTCATCTTGTAGGTGGGAAGAGGAAATGCCAGGATTGAAGGCCAGGTGGTCTGACGTTGACCATGACTCAGGACTGCTGTCTGGTCAGGCAAAGAGAAAGGGGGGCCCCGAGGAAGCAGCGGGCCTGCTGCCACCTGGGGACACACGGCCATGATCCCCGGCTCGTGGCTGAGAGCCAGGCCTGAGCCTGCGGGGAAGCCCTTCCCCGGGGGAACGCGACGCAGAGCTGGGCGGTGAAGGGCTGTGGACGGCCGCCGGGGTGGGGAGCTGCCACCCGCTCCAGAGGCTGGACTCAAGGTCTCACGGGAAGATGCCCAGGACAACTGAAGGCAAGTCGTCAACACCCCATCAGAGATCCTGCAGCCCCGAGCCTCTGCCCTTGCTCTCTGGCCCACAGTAGCTCTGGGAAGACTCGGCAGGACCTAGAAGAGCAGTTACAAGAAGGGGACAGAAAATCAAGAGAAGCCAAGAGTACCAGCCTCACCATAAACTTCCCGACAGCCCCACCAGAGAGGCCACCAGGAGGAAGGGCTGCTTTGGATGAGGGCTTGAGCCAGACCTCATGGCTGCTGAAGGTCTGAACGCAACCAGAGCAGGGACCGGATCTCAGAACAGAGACCACGTCTCAGCCAGGAAGGAAGGACGGGGTTCAGAGGAAGACGGAGCTGAGCTGTTCAGAGCAGCAGCCGTGAGGGTGAGTGGCGTCCCCCAGCCAGCTTCTCGGCTCCTGGAACAAAATGCTTGTCCGTGAGTGGTTACCCTTTTAGACACACTGATGGTTGATTTCATCTGTACATTTTATTGAAGACGTTCGCATCTAGATGTAGAAATGAAATTAACATATAATTACATAATTCGTTTCTTCCTTTACTATTTTTATCCGGTTTGGACATGAAGTTTTCCATCTTTCCGTGTGATCTGCAGTTGTTTAAACATCATAGGAAGTAAAGAAGAATGAGAATACAGTTTGGAAATCATGGACCAGAGTAGTAATTTTTATTAAGCAATACTTAAAATGTCCCCAAACTCTAGTAGTCTATGTTAATAAGACCAAGATTTCCACAGAAAAGGACAGAATTCTGGACACAAAATTAATGTCTGAAGTTTCCTTTCAGAGAGATTTAGAGAGAGAGGTAGGCAGATACGAAGACAGGAAATTTTCACTGCTCATTTTCTCTGTGTTTTTATTTTATTAAAGTTATCTCAAATGTAAGACAAAAATAGGGAGGAAAATAATAAACATCTTCAGACTCTCAACCAAGTTTAGACAAATCAAAATATGACATTAAAAAAACTCTTCTAACAATGTTTTGCTACACAAAAGAAAAGGTATCAAATGGTCTGGTTTGCTGAATTTTCACAGATAGTATCCACCCTTGGAACCAACACTCAGGTCAAGAAGCAGGACACGGTCACCCCGCCGCTCCGCTAGGGGACCCTGGTTCTCTGGTCGCTCACCATCCACCCACGCTCAAAGGTACCGACTGCCTTTTGCAGCAGGGACTGCTCTCTCGTGGCTTACACTTTAGGTAAACGGGCTCCAGCACACATTCGTTTACGTCCAGCTTCTTGTCCTCAGAGGAGTGTTCGTGTGACTCCTCCACGTTGTCAGGCGAGGGTCTGCCTCATCCACTCTAATGCTGCCACGGGTCCATCATGGGAATTGATTCCATCTGCACCCATTTTCCTGATGAGCAGGTAGAGGCCGCCAACTGGGGGACACCAGACACCCTGCTCTGAACATTTTGTATGTGGTTCTTGGTGAATACACACCCGTGTGTCTACTGGGCCCACGCCTGGGAATGAAGTGGCTCCCCGAGAGTGTTCCTAGCTGGGCTTCAGCAGACACTGCGAGCGGTTCCCCAAAGCGACTGGGGGCACACCTCCACAGCAGCAAGTAAGAGATGGCGTCACCCCATTTCCTCACCCCCGCTCGGATTGTTCCCCATTCTGGTGCACAGACCGTGAGAACTCACCAAAGTCGCAGAGGCCTCTTGGAAGTCCATTTTGTGAACCGGTTTTCCGTTTTCTATTGGCTTGTCTCTGAAGTTCTTCCACAGTGCGGACATGAGTCCTGTGTTGGACGTGTGCGTTGTGAATATCTCCTCCCAGTCCGCCAGCTGCCTTCTCACCCCCCTCGTGGGTTCTTCTGATAAGCAGAGGTCCTTATTTTCACTATAAGCCACTTCCTCCACTTCCCCAGTTTAGGTCTTGGTAAGAAATCTGCCTACACTAGGAGTGTAAAGATAGGCTCCTCCGCTTTCTTCTAAAAGCTTCCTTGTCCTCACATTTAGACCCGTAATCCATCTGAAGTTGATTTTTCTGTAAGGTGCAGAGCAGGAGTCCATACAGAGAGCCGATTGATCTCACTCCGTTTATCGGCGAGTCTGTCCTTTCCTCTCTGTGCTGCAGTTTGGGCTGTGTTTCAAACCATTTTTTAGAATGAAGCTCCAGCTTATTCACCAATGTTTCCGTTAATGCCCTTTTTCTCCTCTAGGCTATAACCGAGGATCCCACGTGATGCTCCATGGCCAGGCCTCCAGCCCTTTGTCTGCTTCAGCGCCTCTGTCTTTGCTTGCTGTTTGTGTGTGTTCAAACCATTTTTTAGAATGAAGCTCCAGCTTATTCACCAATGTTTCCGTTAATGCCCTTTTTCTCCTCTAGGCTATAACCGAGGATCCCACGTGATGCTCCATGGCCAGGCCTCCAGCCCTTTGTCTGCTTCAGCGCCTCTGTCTTTGCTTGCTGTTTGTGGCCTGGAAAGTCTCGAAGAGCACAGGCTATGTACCCTGCAGCGCGTCCTTGAACTTGGGCTTTTCTGTGGTTTCTCTCATAGTTAGACAGGGCTGTGGGTTCTGGAGATCATAGTGCGAGAAGTGCCCCGCCCTCCACATCACCCCGAGGGCACGTGATATCACACGGCTGATCCTCAGTGATGTTGACCTTCATCGATCGGCCATGGTGGAATCTGCCACGTCTCTCGCGGTACAGTCCCTGCTCTTCCTTTCCTGGCCTAGCCTTTGGGAACCAGTGCCTGAGCCTAACCCACCCTTGAGGATGAATCTTTACCTTCCAGAGGGCAGATCACTTACATACAGGGCTTGGAATTCTTCTCCAGTGAAGACTTGTCTCTTCTCTCTTATTTGTTTATTCCTTCATTCACATCCGTAAAGACTCATGCACGTTTATTCTCTGCATCATCACATCTTAAAAATAAACTCAGCATGAGAGCCAGCGTCGGCGTTCAATTAAGACAGAGATGGAGTATAAGGGATCAGATTTCACCTCTTGCCTGAATTAACAATAAAACCAGATAATACACGAACAATTAGAAACAAAGATGGTGGATGGACCTATATACATTACGAGGTGTCAAACAGGTAATGAGAACCTACTGTATTGCTCAGGGAACTCTGCTCGATGCCCTGAGATGACTAAATGGGAGGAAACCTGAAAAAGAAGGGGTATCTGTGTGCACATGTGTAGCTGATTTAGTTTGCTGTACAGCAGACACTGCTGCACATTGTAAAGCACCGATGTGTGCCAAGTTGCTTCAGTTTCATCTGACTCTTTGCAGCTCTACGGACTGACTGTAGCCCTCCAGGCTCCCGTCTTGGGATTCTTCAGGCAAGAATACTAGAATGGGTAGCCGTGCCCTCTTCCAGGGATCTTCCCCACCCAGGGATCAAACCTGTATCTCTATGTCTCCTGCATTGGCAGGCACGTTCTTTGCCACTAGCACCACCTGTGAAGCCCAAACCAACTATATTGCAATAGAAATTAAAAACAAAAAAGTCAAGCACGGTTTTCAAGATGCTGGACAGCAGGCAATGAAGGGCAGGCATCCCTGAGAGACGGGAAACCAGTGAGCTGCCCCCAAAGCTGCTCCAGCCTGGAGAGCTTCCTGCCAAGGGGAGCACAGAGGAGGAGGAGCCTCAGGGGGCCTGGCACAGGCCCCGAGGGGAGCAGGCGGAGCCTAGGGTCCAAGCTGACTGCAGCAGCTGGAGTTTGTAGGACAGAGTTCAACAGAGTGACACAGAGAGAAAGGGCAGAATCCTCATCAGCGCATGGGAGCGAGGAAGACACCCAGCTTCAGGGAAGAAGGATCCAAAGAGGCAGCGAGGAAGACGCCCAGCACTTGCTCAGGGCCAGGAATATCACCTGCTCCCAGCAGTCAGCTAGAAGCCTCCTGACTTATGGGGCATTCGAGGATTGCTCTGAAAGGTCACGCCCCAGTAACAGGAGAAATTTCCCCTAACTCAGCGATGCTCTGGCTTGCCTAATAAATGTGAAATAGTTCCTGAAAGAATAAAATTGCGTCCAAGTATCATAACTATACGTCAGAACCAAGCTCAAGACCATGTTAAGAATATAAAAATATCTGACACTCAGCAAGGTAAGATTAACAATGTCTGGCACCTAATCAAAAATGACCAGGCATACAAAGAAGCAGAAATTTCAGCCCCAGATGAAGAGGGAAACCAGTCAGTGGAAACCAGCTCATAAGTAACACTGATATTAGGATGAGTGGAAAAGGACTTGAAAGGAGTCGACGTAACTGCACGTCATAGTTCAAAGTACTAAGGACTGACCATGGTAAGCAGGCACAGGGAAAATAGTAAAAAGACCCAAGCTAAGGTATGGAGATGAAATCTACAGTGCGGGAGGCAAAAAATGTACTAAATGGAGTTAATGGTAGGTTAGAACTTGTAGAAGAAAATATTAGAGATTGTGAGAATATGGCAATAGAAACGAAATTAGAATGTATAGAGGAAAAGACATGAAATATGGCAGAGCATCAGTGGACTGTAAGGAAGCTTTCAGCAGCCTGAGACAGAGGTTCTTGAGATTCCCACAGAGGGGAGACAGGGAAGTACATTTGAAAAAACAACGGCTGAACTTTTTGCAAATTTCATGGAAACCAAAACCCCACAGATCCAAGAAGTTCAATGAACTCCAAGTTAAAAAAATAAGAAGACAACACTACGATGCATACTCGTGAAGTTGTTCACAACTATCAGTAAAGAGAAAATCTGAAGAGGATAAAGTCACATACCCACAGAAGAACAAAGATGAAGACGACGGCAGGTTCATCGCGAGAGCAGCCAGCCAAGCCAGGAGTCAGGAGGACAGCATTTTTAAAGTAATAAAAGGAAAAGTATAATCCTTGATTTTCACCTCAAGTGAAGACAGCTTTTGCAAATGAAGACAAGAGAAAATTTTTTTTCTGACATTTGAAAGCTGAAAGAATTCACCACCATGAAACGAATTTATAGGAAGCTCCTTCACTAATAAAAAAGTTTAGCAAGATTGCAAAATATAAGATGCACGCACAAAATGAATGTCGTTACTGTATACTAGCAATGACCTCTGGAGTCGAAATTTAAAAGCACCGTTTACAAAAGCAGCAAAAATATAAGATACATAGGAATAACAACACAGGTAAGATACTCTACTCTGAAAACTATAAAATTCTGATTAAAGAAATCAAAAAAAGGCCTAACGAAATGGGAAGATATACACTGGTGATAGATTGAAAGACTAACATACTGAAGATTTTCATCTCCCCAAAACGGTCAATAGGTTTATATACGATTGCTATCAAAATGCAGCAGAAATTTTGTGGCGTGTTCTAACATTTAGATAAGAAAGCAAAGGGACAGGAACAGCTAAAAACATTTTCAAAAGAGAACATAATTAGAGGAACTGCACTACCTGATTTTAATACTTAAAGACTGACTCTGGAGCTATAGTGAGGGAGATGGCATCCTAAACACGGCTGGTTTAGTCACTGAGTCGTGTCCGACTCTTGTGACCCCACGGACTGTAGCCCACCAGGCTCTTCTGTGCGTGAGATTCTCCAGGCAAGAATACTGGAGTGGGGTGCCATGTCTTTCTCCTATTGATATCAAGATATTCAAATAGACCCATGGAACGGAATGGAGTCTAGGATAAAACCCTTACATAGATGAACCACCACTTTCTGTTTTGACAAAGGTGCAAGGAAGATGAACCTTTACTATATAGAAACACAATATTTTAAGATTAGAATTCAGAAGCAAATAGAGAATACAAATAACAGAGAAGGACATGATTTTCAATATATATGGCCAATAGCTCGTGGTGCTACAATATACTGGAGTGGGGTGCCATGTCTTTCTCCTATTGATATCAAGATATTCAAATAGACCCACGGAACGGAATAGAGTCTAGGATCAAACCCTTACATAGAAGAACCACCACTTTCTGTTTTGACAAAGGTGCAAGGAAGATGAACCTTTGCTATATAGAAACACAATATTTTAAGATTAAAATTCAGAAGCAAATAGAGAATACAAATAACAGAGAAGGACATGATTTTCAATATACATGACCAATAGCCCATAATGCTACAATTTACACCACGTGTACAAGCGCAAAGTAAAAGGGGAACAACCCAAAGAAACTCAGGCCGAGAACCAAGACAGGCAATTCTCAGATAAAGGAAATCCAAAGGCTTATTGAATGCATGAAAGGATGCTCAGCCTTATTCAGAATTAGTGGCGCTTCCCTGGTGGCTCCGACAGTGAAGCATCTCTTGCAGTTCAGGAGACCCAGGTTCAATCCCTGGGTCGGGAAGATCTCCTGGAGAAGGGAACGGCTAGCCACTCCAGGGTTCCTGCCTGGAGAAGTCCAGGAACAGAGGAGAGTGGCGGGCTGCAGGCCAGGGGCTCGCAAAGAGTCAGACAGGACTGAAGCGACTTTTCGTTTTTTCACCGAATACATGAAAGGACGCTCAGAAGTATGCAAAGTAATGGGGTTCAACAAAAATAAGACAGATCCGCCGCTCTTCAGCCATTAAGCATCTCTTGCAGTTCAGGAGACCCAGGTTCAATCCCTGGGTCGGGAAGATCTCCTGGAGAAGGGAATGGCTAGCCACTCCAGAGTTCCTGTCTGGAGAAGTCCAGGAACAGAGGAGACTGGGGGGCTGCAGGCCTGGGGCTCGCAAAGAGTCGGACACGACTGAAGCGACTTTTCGTTTTTTTCACTGAATACATGAAAGGACGCTCAGAAGTATGCAAAGTAATGGAGTTCAACAAAAATAAGACGGATCCGCCGCTCTTCAGCCATCTGATCGCGAGGCATAGGAAGGGCTGTGTGCTGCCTGCGGCACAGGAAGACAACAGGCGCTGCCTTGGGCAGGGTGTCGGTCGGGGCAAACAGTCCATGCGCCCAAGAACACTGTCCCGAGAAAATCTGGATGTAACGGAAACATCACAGCAGAGTGTTTCAAAGTTGAATTCGGGTTTAAGAATATATATATAAACTAAGCTGCTGCTGCTGCTGCTGCTGCTGCTGCTAAGTCACTTCAGTCGTGTCTGACTCTGTGTGACCCCATACACGGCAGTCCTCCAGGCTCCCCCATCCCTGGAATTCTCCAGGCAAGAACACTGGAGTGGGTTGCCATTTCCTTCTCCAATGCATGAAAGTGAAAAGTGAAAGTGAAGTCGCTCAGACGTGTCTGAATCTTAGCGACCCCATGGACTGCAGCCCACCAGGCTCCTCCATCCATGGGATCTTCCAGGCAAGAGTATTGGAGTGGGGTGCCATTGCCTTCTCCGATATAAACTATAAATGCAAATTTATCATACTTACAAAATAAAGTTTATAAGGAAACTATGTCCTCATTTTCCAGAGAGGGTTTTCAAGCAGGATTCTTCTAAACAAATATTGTGAGGGTACAGCGAGGGGCCTTTCCCTTTCTCCAGAGCAGGAGCGCAGCTGGAAGCTGACCTGCCTTGAAAGGCTCTGTCCCCCCACCCCAAGCCCTCTCCACCTGCTCTCCCCGCATCTCCAAGTGTGCGGAAGGGTCCCTCCCCCACAATCCAGAAACCAGCTCTCATACTGTCAGTGAGGTCCACCTTCCTGCTGTCTCTTCCCACTTGACTTGCTCCTTCCTCTCTTTCCAAATCCGTCTCCTTCCCAAGCCTTCTGATATTTCCTCCCTGCATTCGGCCTTTCCTGTTAGTTGCGGTGGTTTTCATCTCCAGGAGATTTTGTTGGCTTGATTACCAAGCTCCTGTTTTTAGCAGTGCCTAGTGCCCTGCCCACGTTCCCAGGTGGCTCAAGCAGTAAAGAATCCACCTGCCAGGCAGGTGACGCAAGATACGCGGGTTCAGTCCCTGAGAGCGGCAGATTCCCTGGAGAAGGAAACGGCACCCCACTGCAGTACCCTTGCCTGGAGAATCCCATGGACAGAGGAGCCTCGAGGGCTGCAGTCCACGGGGTCGCAAACAGCTGGACAGGACTGAGCACACACACATTTCAAATCAATTTTGTGTTTTAAATTAAATCGCCTCTTACACTGAACACACAACAAATATGTATTTACAATCCCTGCCAGTGCCCCACATCTGAAGTCTGCAGGAAGGTGCTGCTGTGTGTGTGTGTGTGTGCACACGCGTGTGTGTGTACGTCTCTACCCAGCGGTATTCTGTGTCTTTGTGTGTTTATGGGTCACTCCCTGGGCAAATCCTGAGGTTGGCTTTGTGGATGTACAGTATGGTGAATATTGCACTTTTTTTTCAGCTGGGACCTTCCAGCCCCGAGAACCTGGGACCATGTCTAAAAATAAAGAGTCAGCTACAAGGCTGTGTGTTGTGTTAGTCCCCCAGTTGTGTCTGACTCTTTGCAACCCCATGAACTGTAGCCCGCCAGGCTTCTCTGTTCATGGGATTCTCCAGGCAAGAATACAGGAGTAGGTTGCCATTTCCTCTTCCAACAGTGCTGTAGGACTCTACAAAAAATGCACGTTCACGCCATAAACCTTTGACAAGAAGTTTTAAATATGGATTTTCAGAGGGACTTATATTTTCCTCCTCCCCAGAATCACAGCTGATATGACAGGCATCTGTTTCTTCACGTCCAACTCTCTGTGACCCCATGGAAGACAGCACACCATTCCTGTCCTCCACTGTCTCCTGGAGTCTGGTCAGACTCATGTCCACCGAGTCGGTGGTACCATCCAGCCATCTCATCCTCTGTCGTCCCCTCTCCTCCCGCCCTCAATCTTTCCCAGCCTCAGGGTCTTTCACAGTGAGTGGGCTCTTTGCATCAGGTGGCCAAAGTATTGGCCTTTCAGCGTCAGCATCAGTGCTTTCAATGAATATTCAGGACTGACTTCCTTTGCGCTTTCCTGGCCATCTCTCAGAGTCACTCTGCTGTCGGCCTTTCTCAGCTCTGGCCTCAGGTCTGAGTGGAGGAGTTTGAGGCCGTTCCCCTCTGTTGCTGTGTCTCTCTCCTCCCTCCCCTCCTGCCTTTTTCCTTTGCTCACCTCTGCCGTCTGAGGACAGACCTCCACTCCACCGGCGGGGCATCCAGTTCCTGGTCTTACGCAGGATCATGTGCTGGGCTGGCAAGGACGCTGGAGAAAGGACAGGCTCATCCGAGATGCTGGCGGGTGCCAGGCTCAGATCCCAGCCGCACGGCTCTGCCTGTTGCCATGTCCCCAGGCCTGCGGCTCCACTCCAACTAGGTTGCTGGATCCTAGAGCAAGTCGCCTCCAGTCTTGTTCCATCGGGTCCCTCCCCACCCTTGGCTACAGCCTGGCTCTCTCTCCGGTCTGGTATTCTGGCCTCTTACTCGGTGGGTGCCAAGCCTCATCCGCCTGTGTGGACCTGGAGACCAGCGGCCCTCGATCACTCCCCTCAGCAGCCACACCTCCCCCGCCCGCTCCCGAAATGAAGCCGCACAGGTGCGTCTCCGGGTTTCAGAGCCGATGTCTTTACATTTTCTCTGTTCACACCTTGTCCGCTGCTTCTGTGAGTGCAGAGCGAAGGGAGTTGTGGAAACACAAACACCTGGTCCTGTCCTGGCAGAAAATCCCTGTGATTGCTTTTAAACGATAGGATTTTAATTGATTTATGTTTTTGTCTTTTATTCAGAACTTTTCAACCAAAAACAGATTGTGAAGACTATAAGGCAAAAATAATGAATGGTTATTTTTGTAGAATTAGGTTTTCGTTTGTCATTGTTTAGTTGCTGAGTCATGTTTGCCTCTCTGCAACCCCGTGGACTGTAGCCCGCCAGGCTCCTCTGTCCACGGAATTCTCCAGGCGAGAACACTGGAGTGGGTTGCCATTTCCTTCTCCAGAGGATCTTGCCGACCGAGGGACTGAACTCACATCTCCTTCATTGGCAGGAGGATTCTTTACCACTGAGCCACACAAGGAGGCCCTGAAAAGTAATATGGAATTAGCGCAAAACGAATGTATAATAATAAGAATTGTACTTGTGTATGGATGGAACCTGAGAGAGAACTTAGAAAAATGAAGAAAAATTCGTGGGTGTTATAAGATTCTGGGTAAATTTCTCTCTGATTTTGACTGTGTCTAAAATGCCAGTAATTTCAGAGTATGGGACAGTTGGGTAGGCTGAAGAGTGAACTAAGAATTGTATTTAATGTCCAGGTGATTTTCTTTTCTAACTGCAAGACACAGGTCAAAGTCTACAGGCTAAATGGGATACCAATTAGAAAAAAAATCCTTGTATTTATAATGACAAAAGGGGTAAATACAAACTTTAGCCTTTGAAAGAGCAGAGGCTTCTGAACCAAGTGGGAGGTGAGGTCACAGAATCCTGGTGGAGCCTCAGCGCTGGGCATACTCAGAGCTGGTGTGCTGTGGCCACAAGCCAAGGAGCCCCGGCCACCTCAGGAGACTGGAGGAGGTGAGGGACCCTCCCTCGGGCCCCCAGGGGAGCACAGCTGACACCTTGCTTTAGGACTTCCGGCTCCAGACCAGGAGAAAACACAGCTCTGGGAGCAGGTGGGGCCGCTTGCACACACAGTAGCCGCGGGGAGGTTTTGTCCGGCTCTGGTTCCCTGCTCGCCAGGCCTTTGTTGGTTAGACGTAACCACCCAGCAGCCCTGCGAGGGACCCTGAGCTGCCCCCCCGTGGCGGGGTCTGGGTTGGAAGCAGCAGGGAAAAGGACTCGAGAAGGGTACGACTGCTTTGGCTCTCAGGAAACGTGCAGCCTCTTCAGGACGGGAGGGTGGAGCAGGAGCCTGGCACTGTGCCCAGGCCTGCCAGGCCTCTCGGTCACCTTCGCAGGCCACCTGGCCTCAGATCCGCCCCCAGAAGGCGCAGGATGCGGCCCTGGTCCCCACGGCCGCGGAGGGTTCTGCCTCTGGGGGGTCAGCCAGTCCCGGGCGGACGGGCCGCAGGCGAGTTTTGCTTCCAACCCGGAGCCGCAGCCGCAGGCTGACCTCGCTGCAACCCCGCCAGCTCACGACATGTTTTTCTGAAGGCGGTAGGCAAAGCATCTTCTTTTAAGACTTTGATTAAGAAGCTGTTCTCTCCGGGCACCTTCCAAGGGCCCAGCAAGGAGGGCAGGAAGGTGTTTATTCTCACTCACGAAGGAAATGGGCTGTGAGCAGAAGTATTCCCTGCAATTTATTCACACCACAAAAAATTAATGAGCATTAGTAAATTCCTTTTAGTGTAAGGAGGAAAAAAGATGCAAACCATGATTTAATGAAGGGTTTTGCTCTCAATGCTACTCTCCACCATAACAAAGAGGACCGTCCTTATTATTCAGAAAGCAGTTGGACTCAGAAGGAGAAGGTTCTATAAACAGCCATTAGCATCTTAATTACACGATCATTCAAAAGACAGTTCCCCTGGAAAAGAAAAAAAAAACAAAACTTCAGCCCATAAATCTCTTGCTCTCAAAGTCCAAGAAGTGAAACAGCCTTCTGAGAACATGTTCCAGGCTGGGTGGGAGCAAAGGGGTCTTCATGGCATGGAAGGGGGCTGGTGCCCAGGGTACATCCTCTCCAAGAGAGGTGGGCAGAGCAAGAGGCAGCCTGGATTCCCCAAGCTTGGGTCTCTGGGCCCAGCCTCTCAGGGCAGGAAGCTTTCGTTGGAAGTGGGCAACCTCATTGAAACCCACTCCTTCCTAAAGGGAAATGTATTTGCACAATTGGAAAAAAGAGAGAGAGAGAGAGAAAGGCTGTCTCTCTTTCCGGGCTGAGTCTGGCTTTGAGGACTGAGGGCTGATCACCACCTGCTATGGCCCCTCCACACCCCCAACGTGGGCTTTGGGACACGGTCCCGGGGGAACTCCTCTCCACAGCCCTGGGTGTGTGTGTGTCTCACACGAGTGGACAACTTCTTTCCCAATAACTTCTTCAAAAACCCTAGAACTGACTGGTATAGGAACCAATCACTGGATTGAGGGGAGTTCTGCCAGCTTTGGGTTAAGGTCACAGACCAGCCCCTCCCAAATCCACGGGCAAAGAAAGGGGGTCGTCCCCTTGGAAGAATGCAACATGTCTGGCACTGTCAGAAGTAGGGGGCAGACCCTGAGGAAACCATAAGTGAAGAAAAGACACACTCACCCCAGTGTTCATCACAGCGCGACTTACAATAGCTAGGACATGGAAGCATCCTAGGTGGCCCTCAGCAGATGAACGGAGAAGGAGGCTGTGATGCACGTACACAGTGGAATACTACTCAGCCATAAAAAGGAACGCATCTGACTCAGGTTGAATAAGGCGAAAACTTAGAGACAATTACACAGAGTGACGTACGTCAGAAAAAGAAAGACAAATATCGTGTTCATAACATTTGTACAGGAGGTGGTGATCAAGACCATCCCCAAGAAAAAGAAAGGCTGAAAGGCAAAAGGGCTGTATGAGGCGGCCTTAAAAATAGCGGAGAAAAGAAGAGAAGCTAAAAGCAAAGGAAAAAGGAAAAGAATACCCATTTGAAGGCAGAGTTCAAAAAAACAGCAAGGAGAGATAAGAAAGCCTTCCTAAGTGAACAATGCAAAGAAACAGAGGGAAACAACAGAATGGGAAAGACTAGAGATCTCTTCAAGAAAATTAGAGAAGACAAGGGAATATTTCAGGCAAAGATGGGCTCAATAAAGGACAGAAATGGTATGGATCTAACAGAAACAGAAGATGTTGAGAGAAAATGGTTAGAATACACAGAAGAACTATACAAAACAAAATCTTCATGACCCAGATAACCACGATGGTGTGATCACTCATCTTAGAGCCAGACATCTTAGAATTCAAAGTCAAGTGGGCCTTATGAAGCATCTCTATGAACAAAGCTAGTGGAGCTGATGGAATGCCAACTGAGCTATTTCAAATTCTAAAAGATGACACTCTGAAAGTGCTGCACTCATTATGCCAGCATATTTGGAAAACTCAGCGGTGGCCACAGGACAGGGAAAGGTCAGTTTTCATTTCAATCCCAAAGAAAGGCAATGCCAAAGAATGCTCAAACTACTGCACAATTGCATTCATCTCACACGTTAGCAAAGTAATGCTCAAAATTCTCCAAGACAGGCTTCAACAGTACGTGAACCATAAGCTTCCAGATGTTCAAGGTGGATTTAGAGAAGGCAGTGGAACCAGAGGTCAAATTGCCAACATCTGTTGGATTATAGAAAAAGCAAGAGACTTTCAGAAAAACATCTATTTCTGCTTTATTGACTATGCCAAAGCCTTTGACTGTGTGGATCACAACAAACTGGAAAATTCTTTAAGAGATGGTAATACCAGACCACCTGACCTGCCTCCTGAGAAATCTGTATGCAGGCCAAGAAGCAACAATTATAACCAGACATGGAACAATGAACTGGTTCCAAACTGGGAAAGGAATACATCAAGGCTGTATATTGTCACCCTGCTTATTTAACTTATATGCAGAGTACTTCATGTGAAATGCCAGATTGGATAAAGCACAAGCTGGAATCAAGATTGCTGGAAGAAATATCAATAACCTCAGCTATGCAGATGATACCACTCTTATGGCAGAAAGTAAAGAAGAACTAAGGAGCCTCTTGATGAAGGTGAAAGAGGAGAGTGAAAAATCTTGCTTAAAACTCAACATTCAAAACACTAAGATCATGGCATCCAGTCCCATTACTTGATGGCAAATAGATGGGGAGTCAATGGAAACAGTAAGGGGCTTTATTTTCTTGGGCTCCAATATCACTGCAGATGGTGAGTGCAGCCATGAAATTAAAAGATGCTTGCTCCTTAGAAGAAAATCTATGACCAACCTAAATAGCGTATTAAAAAGCAGAGACATTACTTTGCCAACAAAGGTTTGTCTAGTCCCATGGATAGAGGAGACTGGCAGGCTATGGTTCATGGGGTTGCAAGGAGTTGAACACAACTGAGTGACTAAGCATAGCCTAGTCAAAAGTTTGGTTTTTCCAGTAGTCATGTACAGATGTGAGAGTTGGACCATAAAGAAGGCTGAGCACCAAAGAATTGATGATTCTAAACTGGGTGTTGGAGAAGACTCTTGAGGGTCCCTTGGACTGCAAGGAGATCAAATCAGTCCATCCTAAAGGAAATCAATCCTGAATATTCACTGGAAGTACTGATGCTGAAGCTGAAGCTCCAATACTTTGGCCCCCTCATGCGAAGAGCTGACTCACTGGAAAAGACCCTGATGCTGGGAAAGATGAAGGCAGGAGGAGAAGGGGACGACAGAGGATGAGATGTTTGGATGGCATCACGGACTCGATGGATGTGAGTTTGAGTAAGCTCTGGGAGATGGTGAAGGACAGGGAGGCCTGGTGTGCTGCAGGCTATGGGGCTGCAAAGAGTCAGACACGACTGAGTGACTAAAACAACAACAAAACAAAAATATGGACTCTAGGAAGCTGGTAGCGGTGAACTCACTTACAGGGCAGCTGGAGATGCAGACACAGAACAGGCTTGTGGGAGGGGCAGGCAAGGGAGGACGAGGGTGTCACAACTGAGAGAGCAGCGTTGCAACACCCACATTGTCACGTGTAAGACCAGATAGCCTGCGGGAGCTTCCTCTGTGACGCAGCGAGCTCAGACCTGGCGCTCTGCGACGTCCCAGGGCGGTGGGATGGGCGGGAGGTGGGAGGGAGGTTCAGGAGGGAAGGGACACAGGTATAGCGTGTTGACGTGTAGCAGGAAGCAACACCACGTGGTAAAGCAATCACCCTCCGATTAAAACCTTGAAAAGAAATAAGTAGGAGGCAGGATTGGACAGCAAGGGGACGCCGTCCACCGCGGGGTGGAAAGGCCTCCGGGAGGCACTCAGAGTGGCGGCTCTGGGCCTTTCCACGTTCAGCATCTCAGGGCCATGCCAGGCTCAGAGAGGAGAAGGTGCCTGGTCCACGGGAGGTTGACCCTTGCCCTCGGCCAGCTGAGTCCCTCCCATCCGCCCATCTGCGGGGGCCAAGGCCCCTCCCTGAACCCCCTGGGCTCTCAGAAGTAGGATGAAGCTGGTAACCAACACATCCCTGCCTCCGTCGTAGCACAGATAAATGACAGAGCGGGGAGGGCACCCCAGTCTGTGTGAGAGAAAAGGGCCTGGCACTCAGGTCCCGGACAGCCCCACCGGGAGGCGACCCCGGAGCAGTCAGCTGGGACCACCCCACAGCTGGGCCCTAAGGCCCGAAGCTGGGGGTCTGGAAGCTGGTGACGGAGCTGGGGTCTCTTTTATCACATCAAAGAGAAACAACCACCAACTGAGTCTCTCTGTGAGTTTGTTTTTACAGATTCCACACGCGCGTGAGACCGTACTGCGCTCGCCTGCCTCTGTCTGACTTACTGCACTGAGCAAGATGCCCTCTATCCACGCTGCTGCAAATGGCAAGACGGCCTCTCTCATGGCTGAGGAGCATTCCACTGTACGTAGGTACGAGGATTCCCAGATGGCACGTGGTAAAGAATCTGCCCGAAATACGAGAGACGCAGGTTTGATCCCTGGGTCAGGAAGATCCCTGGAGAAGGGCATGGCAACTCACTCCAGTGTTCTAGCCTAATGAATCCCAGGGACAGAGGAGCCTGGCATGCTGTAGTCCATGGGGTTGCAAAGAGTGACACACAACTGAAACGATTAAAACAACAAAACGTATTTGATTTACAACGTTGTGTTCATTTCAGGTATACAGCAAAGTGATTTAGTTGTACATGCAAACATATCTAGGCTTCCCTAGTGACTCAGAGAGTGAAGGATCTACCTGCAATGTAGGAGCCCTGGGTTCGATCCCTAGCTCAGGAAGATCCCCTGGAGAAGGGAAAGGCCACTCACCCCAGGGTTCTTGCCTGGAGAAGCCCGTGGACAGAGGACCTGGTGGCCGCAGTCCGTGGGGTCGCGGAGCGGCAGACACGGCTGAGCGCCAGCACCAAGTGCGTCCCACATCCTCCCCGTCCATCCATCCACCAGGGGACACTGAGGTTGCTCCCATGTCTTGACTATGAATAATTCTGCAATGAAAGCAAAGATGCAGTATCTCTTTAAGATGCTGATTTCAGCTCCTTGCATACATACTCTGACGCAGGGTTGCTGGATCGTAGGGTAGCTCTGTTTCTAACTTTTTGAGGAACCTCTTTATTAACCAACCTCATTGTGATCGTCATTTTGCCATATGTACATGTATAAAGTCACCACGCTGTTTCCCTGCACTTACACAGTTTCCTATGCCAGTTCCGGCTCACGGGCTGGAAGAAGCCCAGCAGGAAACATAGCTCCATCCACACTAGAGCAGCGGCGAGTTTCCTGGGGCCGCCCTGATGCGGGGGCCCCACCCAGGCTGCCCGCCGCCTGTCACAGATGTTTTGTTGTCCAGACAGGTAGACAGACAAAAACATAGCTTGAGAACACTGAATAAGCCATTAAAGACAAGACCCCCCGCCGTGATGAGGGTTTGTCAGAAGGACTCAGGAGCCGCTGAGAGGGTGCCTGTTGGCCAGAAGAATGAAATAAATCATGGGCCATTAAATCACACCCTGTGCAAATTAGCAGCCCCGAGTCTGCGCTAATATAAGAACGCACCGAGGAAACAGAGAAAACGGACACGTCTCTCAGGCAGAAACACACTAAACCGCTTGTAGACGCTTCACGGTCCAGGAGCCGGGACAGAACCTCCCGCCGTAAGTGCGGGCCTTTCCCGGGACAGCCTCCAGGGAGGAGCACGTAAGGAGCAGCCTGACAAGCACACCTGAGCCCAGGGGCCGGGGCAACACCGCCACCGCCAGCCAGGTGGGCGCTCGTGCCCTGATGCGCTGTGGCGAGGACCCCAGCCTGACCCCGAGAAACACACCAGACAAACTGGGTGGGGCGCCTACAGAACCGCTGCCCAGCCCGCCTCAAAGCTCCCGAGGTCACACACGCGAAGGAGCTTTGAGAAACAGTCACGACCCTGTGGCCTAAGGAGACGTAGCGGTCAAATGTGGCGCGGAACCTCGGTGGGGGTCCCAGGACCGAACAATAAGGAGGAAGCAAGGCCTTGGGTGAAAATGGAGCGGGGTGGAAGGAAATGTGGATTTCAGTTTAAGGCATCCACATGGAAACGCACGCGCGGCACCAACGTAAGACGCTGGGTGTGCGGGGATCTGCATTTATTTCTATCATTTACCTGTTTTCATTCACTCGGGGCTGTGCCGGGTCTTCACTGCTGATGGACTGTCTCCAGCTGCAGCGCGCGGGGCCCCGCTGTAGTCGCGCGCACCGCCTTCTCCTTGCAGAGGCTTCTCTCGTTGCAGAGCCTGGGCTCTAGGGCACGCGGCTTCAGTAGCAGCAGCCTGTGGGCTCAGCAGGTGCGGCCCCCGGGCTTAGTTGCCCTGCAGCAGGTGGGATCTCCCCAGCCTAGGGGTCGAGCACTGGCAAGCACATTCTTAACCACTGGACCACTAGGGAAGCCCTGGATTTCTGTAATATTATCACTGTTTTCTGTGATTCTGAAAGTGTTTTAAAATTTAAAAGTTGATTTTTAAAAGTCCTCAGTACAAGCCATTTGTGGGAGGACACCCTTGCAAGGCTGTCCACTCTTCAGCACGGGGCCCACGGGCCAGGCAGCTTTCCAGCTCTGTCCTCACACCTCCACCCTGGATGGGGCCCAGGGCCCCCAGCAGACGAGTCCTCTGCTTCCTGGAGCTTCTGAACCCAAGCTGGTCCACCGCTTCAGTGCTGGGACCATTTCTGAAAAGTGCAGGAAGGGCCTTAGGACAAACTGGATGGGCCAAAGTGGGCAGGAGCTCATATTCTTGGGAACGTTCAAAATGGAACTCTCAGTAAACCAGAAGAACAGTCGCGACGCGCTGACTGCCCACTCGAGGCAAGATGGCCCACCAACGAGGCTGTGTGGGCCACACCGAGGAGCCGCACGCAGGGCCTGCCAGGGTTATTTAGCGGGTCTGGGTGGAGGCCTCCCAGGTGCCAAGGTGATGCTGTAGCGTCCTGGCCACAGATAGGACTGGGAGTGGTGAGGGCCCCGGGTCCCCGGGTCCAGGACTGGACGGGCATCCTCTGAGACGCCCAGCCTGGGACTTACCCAGCACAGCGTGGCTGGCCCACAACCCCGGGGTGGACGGTGACGAGCAGGCAGGGCGGCAGGGCTGGCCCGTTTGGCCAGGACCGGCTGGATCCAGTGTCAACACTCACCGACCAACCTACTCCTCCTCCCTCATTTATCTATGTACGCATTCATTCTTTCCTGCCCCCCCCAACCCCACAACATTTTCCATTAAATCTCCGGTATCCTGTTAATTTATCTCTGATCAGTTCAGTAGATGCCTCTAAAATAATGACATATTTATTACAAAGTCAGTAACCATATCACAACTAATAAAACAATAGCCAAATGCTATTGACTATCTGGCCATGGTGATGTGGCTGAGGACTGTCTTCTGACACCCTGGGGCACCTCCGGGGTGAAGGCTGCTGCCAGCGCCCCTCATCCTGCCTGCTGGGACTTCCTTCAGGCCTTGAGCCGCCGAGCACGCCTGGGGCACCCCTGTCTGACCACGGGCAGGACGCCTGACAGAGGCCGCAGGACCTCCAGGACTACCTGGTCAGCGACAGATGGACAGACGCTTTCAAACCCTGCTGCTCCCTCCCACACACACTGAGTTCCACTCTTGCCAAATGCTTTACCTTTGCCTGGAGTCCATGCCTCTGTCCCTGGGCCTTTGCATAGCGGCTGCTTCTGTCTTCAATGTCCTCTGCTCAGCAGAGCTTTCTCATCCATGCTGGAAACAGCCGGTGTCTCCTACTTGGAAGCCTGCTCTGAGCTGCTGTGGCAGCACCCCCACGTGCTTACCTGCGGGCCGCTGAAGCATCTGTCTCACTCGCTGTGACTGCTCCCCCGGGGCAGGGGCTGGGCTGGTGATGGTCCCTCTCTGGCGCTCAAAACAGCACTGAGCACCGAGTAACTGGAAAGATGACTATTTCATCATATATTTCACAGGGTAGCACACTTTCATTATTCAAATTATAAAAAGGAAGACTTCTGCTTTCAAAAATGATGGGCTAACAGTGATAGAATAGACCCTTCCAGCTGAATCCCCTGGGAAATGGCCAAAGTACATGAAACAAGGGTCTGCAAGATACTGTCATCAGGCAACAAAGGACAGTGACCTCTGAAAGGTGAAAAAAATGAGGGGAGCCTTGGGGTCGCCCCAACTTACCTAGAGGTCCCAGGCTGGGCTGCGGGCAGCAGGACCTGGTGGAGCCCAGGGGTCTCTGAATGGAGGAGATTACATGAAACAAGGGTCTGCAAGATACTGGTCATCAGGCAACAAAGGACAGTGACCCCTGAAAGGTGGAAACAAATGAGGGGAGCCTTGGGGTCGCCCCAACTTACCTAGAGGTCCCAGGCTGGGCTGTGGGCAGCAGGACCTAGTGGAGCCCAGGGGTCTCTGAATGGAGGAGACGGGCCCAGAGTACAGAGGGTGCAGGATGGCCAGAGGCCACCCACCCACAGGATGCCCGGGAGGAGAGATCCGCCCAGAGAGAAGCCCAAGAGTGCCACGGCCCCTCCCCTCTAGTGCCCACCTGAGGCCTGGCCCATGCAGGCAGCTAGAAACTGCCCAAGCCAGGGAAGGAGCCGCCTCCACGCGCCACACAGGGCCCCTTATTAACGCTTGCTCCCACCGCTTTGTCTCAGAAGACAGAGCCTCAAGGTCCAGGAGCCACGGTTGGTGCGTGCTCAGAATCTGTGACTCGCCTTAACTGCGGGAGGTAGGTTGGCTCCCCTGGTGGCTCAGCTGGCAAAGAATCCGCCTGCCAACGCAGGAGACACAGGTTCAATCCCTGGGTCAGGAAGATCCCCCGGAGAGGGGGGGGGGGCACCCACTCCAGTACTCCTGGGCTTCCCTGGTGGCTCAGCTGGTAAAGAATCCGCCTGCGATGCCAGAGACCTGGCTTTGACCCCAAGGTTGGGAAGATTCCCCTGGAGGAGGGCATGGCAAGCCACTCCAGTATTCTCGCCCGGAGAACCCCCATGGACGGAGGAGCCTGGTGTGCTGCAAAGAGTCAGACACGACAGAGCGACTGAACACAGCACATGGGAGATAGTTAATCCTAGACCATCCACTGCTCCTGCCCCACCTAGAATAACCTCCAAAAGCAAGCCTCAAAGGGATCAAACTGCAACCTGCAGCAAAGCTCACGGACACCCACAGAAATCCAGAAGCAGCCGCTGCGGCTCAGACAGCAAAGAGCCGGCCTGCGGTACGGGGCCTAGGTTCAGCCCCTGGGTCGGGAAGGCCCCTGGGAAGGGAATGGCACCCCCAGCACTCTTGCCTGGGAAAGCCCATGCACAGAGGAGCCTGGCAGAGTTACAAAGAGTCAGACACGACTGAGTGACTGGCTGGCACTTGCACCTCCATCTTCCTTTCCACAAGGAACACCCCTGATGCCTGCTGTCCAGTTAGAAACCACAGGACGGCTATACAGAGGACATTTCAACATATAAGGGAGACACACCAATCAACTGAAACCACCTCAGGACTGACACAGATGTTAGAATTAGACACAAAGCATTTTAAAAGATGTTAAAACAGTAATCCATATGGTCACGAAGCTAAGTGGAGACATGGAAGATATTTTTAAAAGACCCAAAATGAAACTCCAGACATAAAACTATAATGTCTCCACTGAAAACGACACTGTTGGGATTAATGATAGATTGGAAATTAAGGGGGAAAAGATTAATGAATTTGAAGGAACAGCAGTGGAAACCATTCAAAAGGAAACAGAAAATAATTTTAAATTAGAGAATTATTAGGCAGTGGGCTAGCTTTACGCAGTGTGTAATGATAATCCTCCAGGAGTATAAATAGAACACATATTTAAAGAAACAATGGCCAAGTGATTTCCAATTGGAGGAAAACTTTGAGTGCACAGAGCCAGGAAACTCAGAGAACTCCAAGCACAAGGAAATAACACCAAGACAGAGTATAACAGGCAGTTTGCTAACCACAGATGAAGAGAAAGCCTGCGGAGCAGCCAGGAGCAAACGGCACGTTGCGTACAGAAGGCGCACAAGAGAGACGCAGACTTCCTGCCAAAAGCGTGCGGGAGGGAAGACGCTGACAAAGCCCTGGCAGAAGACAAAGCCCGAGAGGCGGACACCAGTGACCCAGGGCGCGTCACCAGCGCGTCTGCTCCGCAGGAAATGGCCAGCGTGGCGCTTCAAGCGGAAGGAAACGAGACCAAGGGAAACGACCGGCCTCCGCACGCACGGACATCAGCAAGCGCGCGGGCTACTTACGCCGTGAATGAAGCGGTGCAGTGAGACACGTCCAGCGAGGCGCCAGGTAGCCACCCTGTGAGAAGCGGGCACTAACACAGTAAAGCAAAAACAGCAGAATAAAAAGCATAGAATCGGATCGTAAAAACACTCGCCCTATCCACAGGAAGGCAGAGCAAGAGGTGATGGGGGAAAGGGACAGCTGAGAAAAACACAAGATATTTAATTTAAATCTAACTAGTAAAGAGTCCCACATGGTAGGCAGACGCTTTACCGTCTGAACCACCAGGGAAGGCAAGTGTGAACTGTCTAAATATCCCACTAAAAAGCAGATATTGCCAGACTGGATAGCAAAAGTGAGGCCCTACAGCATCCTGACACGCTACATTAATAGAAAGATACGCTACATTAATAGAGTGGAAATGTGAATCTGGAAGAGGAGATTTCATAGCAAACTATGATGGGGGAAAGGGACAGCTGAGAAAAACACAAGATACTTAATTTAAATCTAGCTAGTAAAGAGTCCCACATGGTAGGCAGACGCTTTACCGTCTGAACCACCAGGGAAGGCAAGTGTAAACTGTCTAAATATCCCACTAAAAAGCAGATATTGCCAGACTGGATAGCAAAAGTGAGGCCCTACAGCATCCTGACACGCTACATTAATAGAAAGATACGCTACATTAATAGAGTGGAAATGTGAATCTGGAAGAGGAGATTTCATAGCAAACTATTATTAGGAGTCAATGTGGCCATTTTGTAATAGAGAAGGCTCAGTCTATTAAAGGACACAACTGTCCTGAGTGGTTATGTACTTCATTACAGAGTTTCCCAATATGATACTCGAGGCAAAGCCTGATAGAAACGCAGGCTTAAATAGACAAACCCAAATCATCGGCAAGACTGCGACGACTCTCAGTAAACGATGCTGAAGCCGAGGCTCCAGTACTGTGGCCCCCTGATGCAAGGGGTCAGCTCATTGGAAAAGACCCTGATGCTGGGAAAGACTGAGGCAGGAGGAGAAAGGACCACAGAGGACGAGATGGCTGGATGGCATCACTGACTCGATGGACATGCACTGGAGCAGACTCTGGGAGATGGTGATGGACAGGGAGGCCTGGCGTGCTGCAGCCCACGGGGTCGCAAACACTCGGACACGAGCGAGCGGCTGCGCAACAGCGACTGATAGATCAAGTAGACGGAGCGTTAAAGGCACAGATGACGTGAGTGGCGCTGAAAGCGAACCATGAGGCAGCATTCTGCTCAGCACCCCACCCAGCAAGAGAAAACGTTTACAATCATAGACCCTATTCGAGGCATGAAACATCTCTCAGATTATTTTAAAGGACTCAAGTCAGTCAAATATGCTCTTTGTCAACAGAACTAAACTAGAAATCAGTAAAGAAAATCTCTAGGAAATCCTCTGAGTGTTTAGACTACATGATCTACTTCTAAATAACTCATGGTTCACAAAAGAAATTAAAAGGGCAATGAGAGAGTGTTGTGGATTGGAAATGAAAACACAGCTAAAATAGTAACTGAGGGAAGTACGGCTGTGATTGCCTCAGGAGGCGCGGAAACAATATTTAGAAAATGTAATATCCATTTCGGATAAAACACTCCAAAAGCTGGGCATGGAAGGAAACTTCTTCAACCTGAAAGAGCACCTCTTCAAAACCTTCAGGGGACACAATGCATGATGGAAAAGATATAAAGGCTTACTTCTAAGATCAGAAATAAGACGATGATGTCTGCTCCCGCTGCGCATGTTCAACACTGTGCTGGCATTTCTGCCCAACGTAATAAGGCAAGAAAAAGAAATGAAATCCACCCAGGTTAGAAAGGAAGGGCCAAAACTGTCTTTGTTCACAGAAACCAGGGTTCTGTAGGAATTTGATGCAATCAACAAAAAGATACTAGACCTAATATCTGAGTTTATCAAGTTTTCAGTATAAAAGATCAATGTAAAAAAAAAAAGAATTTCTATAAAGTAGGAACAGTCAAAAATTGAAATAAAATTTACTTAAAAATGAACAAAATATGATTTTGTACCAAAAGTATGACAAATACAGCACAAGGTTAAAAGACCTGTACACTAGAAACTATAAAATATTGCTGAGAGGAATAAAATAAAATCTGAATGGAAAGATACACAGTGTCTGTGGGTCAAAATTCAAAATTATTAAGCTGACAATCACATCCTAAACTACTGCCAAAACTCCCATGAAAATGCAAATAATCTAAAAAAGTTAAAAGAAGAAAGTAGAAAACTAACATTATCTCATTGCAAGACTCTGTAAAGCTACAGTAACCGAGTTTGTGCATAAGCATAGATAAATAGTTCAGTGGTGCAGAGAAGAGAGTTTAGAAATAGACCCATGCAAATGTTGCCAGCCAAGTTTTCACAGTTACAGAGAAAATTCAGTGGAGAAAGGACAGTCTTTCAAACAAATGGTGCCAGAACAATTGAAATATTCATTTTCAGAAATAAATTTGTATGTGTAATTCACACCAAGTACAGAACTATCTCAAAATAAATTATGGATCTAAATGTAAACCCCAAACTATAAAACTTCTAGAAAAAAAACATACCTGAAACATTTTTGGCTTGAAGTTAGGCAAAAACTTCTTAAATAGGATACCAAAATATGTACTTTATAGAGCAAACTGATGAACAAGACTTCATCAAAATTAAAAACTTGTGTTCTTCATTTTACACAGTTTGGAGAATGAAAAGGCAAAATCGCAGATTGGGAGAAAATATTTGCAAACTACATGTATGATAAAAGACTTGTATCTTAATATATAGTAAAAGTTGCTGAGTCGTCTCTGACTCTTGCGACCCCACTCCATGGACTTCTCCAGGCCAGAATACTAGAGTGGGTAGCCTTTCCTTTCTCCAGGGGATCTTCCCAGCCCAGGGAGAGAACCCAGGTCTCCCACATAGCAGGCGGATTCTTCACCAACTGAGCCACAAGGGAAGTCCAGGAATACTGGAGCGGGTAGTATATCCCTTCTCCAGGGGATCTTCTCGACACCAGGAATTGAACTGGGATCTCCTGTATTGTAGATGGATTCTTTACCAAGTGAGCTTTATGTAGTAATAAATAAAGAACTGTCAAAAATCAAGAAAACCAACAACCCAGTAAAAGTGGTGGGTACCTCTCCACAGAAGTATTTATTTGCACATATGCAAACAAGCCTATGAAAAGATTCTTAACATTATTAGTCATTAGCAAATGCAGAACGAAACCATATGAGATACTGATTTCACGCAATGGGATAATACCAAAACAGACACCAACATAGAGAAAACAGAGCACCCAGGACTCTCGCTGCCGCGCGGATGTTGAGCGGCACAGACACGCTGGGAAAGAGCCACCATGTCATGCAGAGCCCAGTGTGCAGCTGAGATGCCACCCAGCCATTCGACTCCATAACATGTCCCCCAAGAAATGAAACCGTGCTTATCCAAAAACTACGCGTGAATGCTTGCGGCAGTGTGATCTGTGAGGCAGCCCAAATGCCCGTCAGCAGGTGAACTCATGAAGACTGTCGTATCCATGTAAGGGAGCATTACTTGGCGGTGAAAAGGAATTAACTGTTTACTGGGAGCTTTAATAACATGGCTGAATCTCAAAATAATCTTACTGAGTGAAACAAGCCAGAAAAAAGGAGGGTACACTGTGTAAGCCCATTTCTAATATGTATCTAGGGTGTGAAAATTAGTGTATCATGAGTCCCGCACAGGCTGAAGTGGATGGGAGGCGCAGGAAGGAGGGACTGCCAGGGGCCAGTGGAGACAGCCTGGGGGCATGGATGTGATTGTGCCGACTTTTCACAGGCACACGCACAGGTGTTCAGTCGGGTCAGACTCTGTTACTCCGTGGACTGCAGCCCACCAGGCTCCTCCGTCCATGAAACTGTCCAGCCAGAACTCTGGAGTGGGTTGCCATTTCCTCTTCCGGGGGATCTTCCTGACCCAGGGAGAATGTGTTTCTTGCATTGCAGGCAAATTCTTTACTACTGAGCTACCACGGAAGCCTTTTTATAGGCACACAAATGCCAAAATTTAGAAAAATGTCCCCTGCAAACGTGTGCTGTTTACTGTACGCCAACTGCATCTCCTGTGATGATTAATTTCATGACCACTTGGCTGGACTATGATGACCATTTCTTTGATCAAACACCAATCTAGTTATTTCTGTGAAGGTGTTGTTTTAAAGATATGATTGACATTTAAATCAGCAGTCTTTGAGAAAATAAATGATGTGTGCACATAAATCCACTATGTGCGTGGGTCTCATCCAGTCAATTGAAGGTCTTAAGAGAAAGCAGTGTGAGGTCCCCGAGAAGACGGAACTCTGTTTCTGGATGGCCTTTGGGTCCTAGCTGTGATGCCAGTGTTTCCCTGAGTGCCCAGCCTGCCTTGTTCTGTGAATCCCGGACTTGCCAGCCGCCATACCTGCGCGACGCATTCCTTACGCTGTGTCTCTCTCTCTGTCTGCCTCTCTCTTATAGTCCTGTTTCTCTGGAGAATGCCGACAAATCCACATCCGTAAAGCTGTTAAAAATATCAAAAGATACAAAAGATGAAAACCCTTACTTCCATTGACCGCATATTTAAATCTACACATTGAAAAATGAACGGCCCGTGATTCATTCAACGATTGAAAAGATAATTTATAATGTACGTGTAAGATCGGTGGTACCCATTGTTGTCTTATTTATACCTTTCTGTATATTCTACGTTTCAAAAAATTGAAAGAAATTAATTCCAAAGTTAAAATAGTTATTATTAATAATAAGATAAGAACACTAGGAGGAAACTCAGCAAACAATATAAACAGTTGATTCACAAAAGATGGTAAAATGACACACACATATTGTCAACCCTTGTTAGAGCAAATAAAAGCAAATTTTAAAAGTAAGAACGTTTTTTATCAATTAAGTAATTGTCCAACTAACTAGAGTCAATAATAATAACCCGGCTGCCATGAGTTGACTGAAATGGCCCCTGTCAGGTATTGTCCAGAGGAATGCAAGTTAATATGACATTATTTGGAAATTCATGGGGCTCTATACATCGCAAGCCTGCAAACTGATGTCCTTACTTTGACCTAACCATTCTGGCTCTGCGATATTTTTCTACAAATAACCATAACTGCAGGAAATGATATAAGTACAAGTGTGCTCATTGCTGAAATGCTTAAAACAGGAAAACACTGGAAGTAGTCTAAATGCCCCCAAAGTAGAACTGCTAATTAAATACATGGGGATATTTATGCATTGCTGTGTTCCAACTGCATGGAAAGAATGTTCTGGAAGAGTAGATGGTGCCATGAAATAACACCCACTGCATATAAGAAGCCTGTTCACTGAAGAGCTACAGACCCAGCAATTTCCCTGCCAGCTATGTTTTATGCATCTAAGAGTAATGGAAACAAGGCTGCATGGAAGCTTGTTCATAAAGTTACCCACACCATTATTTATAACAGCCCAGTGGAAGAAAGAACCCAATATTTATTAATTAGGGGAAAATGGATTAAAGGTGTCAAGCTGTACGGCGGCCTAGTACTCAGACATGGAAAGGGGAGGCTGCAGCGTGGATGACCCCTGAAGACATTCTGCCAGAGGAGAGAAGCCAGCCCCAAAAGGCCACACGTCCGAGGTTCCGCTTATATAAGTGCCCGGATTAGGCAGATCTGCAAAGAAATCTACAAACCAGAAGGTAGGTTAGCAGTTATCTGGGGCTTGCTGGAATGGTGTGAAGGGCTCTGGGGTAACAGGGGGTCTGGGACTTCTTTTGGGGTGATAAAAGGTTCTAAAATTGATTGTGACTGCTTGTACAAATGCTTAAAATTATTGAATTACACACTGGTTAAATGGGGGAATGGTCTGGTTTGTGAATTATCTTAATATAAAGCCCTGACAAAAATAAGAAAAAGGAAAGATCAATGGGCTGGATGTGCAAAGAGAGACACACACGTCACCAACAAAATGCCAAGTGGGCTGACTCTGAGTGCGGAAGGAAGGGACACCTGGTTTTCTTTTTGCTTATCTGTCTGTCTTACAAAACTTTCTATAAGCGAACTTAACTGAGCAGCGAGAAGCAGGTAAGGCGCCCCACCCGAAGCCAGAAGGCCTGGGCGCAGCCTCCGCCAGCCCTCACAGTACACAGCCCGGAGGGACTGCCCAGCTCCTTCCTGCCCACCTCTCCCACCTGTACATCCTGGAGTGAGTGTTTCAGGGGGTGGTCCAGCCGGCCGAGGTAACCACACGTGCCTGCCCAGAATGGAGCAGTGCCCAGCACACGGCACGGAAGAAACACCGCTTACCGTGACTGAGGTTGAACTGATAAAATGGGTGATGGTTTAAACCAACGTGGAGATTTCCTCGACCAAGTCCCAGGAAGCCGAGAGTTCTGCCGGGTGGCCTCTGGTCCTACGGGTTGGACGGTCTGCAGCGGCAGAAGCACCCACTCCTGCCTCTCTACCTTCTGCCCTCGATGCTTCCTCTGGGCTGCAGCCTCCCAGCATCTGAGAGCGCACAGGAAGCAGCTGACCTCGCTGACATCTGTCCCCAGCGCCTGGCCGGTGCCTGTCCCAGGAGACATGGAGACACGGCTCCCCTCTTCCTGGGTTTCTGGACAGACACTTGGAGTCGCCTCCAGGCTCCCGTGGCAGGTCCAGCCCGTCCCCTAAAGAGCTGCTGAATGCACCCTGGCCCCCATCCCCTGTCTCCTGGACAGCCTGCCTCTCGCGTGGACTTGTGCAGCTGCGGCAGCTGCTGTCTGCGCCCCTCCCCGCCCCACCCCGCTCCCACATTCGGTTTGGAAGGATTCTTTCCAAACACACAAGAGACTGCATGGACCATTCCAGCCCCTCAGAGAGAAACCTGCTGTGTTTCCAGAGGAGGAAGAGCCAGGTCCACCCCAGTCCAGCCCTTTAGCTGCCTGCTACCCAGATCCATGTGTCTTCTCCCTGAAAGAGGACTGCCTTTCCATAACAGAGTCCCTCCCCCGTGTCTCCTGGAGACATCCCTGCAGCTCACCTACATCCCACTCGGTTCAGGTGCTCAGGGACCTCTTGGCCAGCCTGGCAGCCCATGACTAGGATGGCGAATATGACACCCAAAATGAAGGCGTAAAAAGCGAATGGGAGGGACGTCCCTGGTGGTCCAGTGGCTGGGAATCCACCTGCTAATGCAGAGAACACGGATTCAGTCCCTGGTCCAGGATGATTCCACCTGCCGCGAGTCAACTGAGCCCATGCACCTCAACAAGAGAGATCACCCCAGTGAGAAGCCCACTCATCACAACTAGAGCGTAGCTCCCACCCCCGGCATCGAGAGCAAGTCCACACGCAGCTGTGGAGATCCAGCACAGCGCCCCCCAAAGAGCAAACGGGAAAATCACAGCCGGTATCTCTGGATTCAGAAGAAGAGCGGGTTGACAGGAGGCACGCTCAGCCCGAGAGGGGAAGCCAGGGTTCCGGCCCCGAGCTGGGAGGAGTGCCTCAGCGAGCCTCCTCCTGGGGGTCTGGCCACTCCCAGTGCCTCCTCGGCCACCTAAGCTGTCCACTAGCAGGACACCCCCCGCCCCGGCCACGTCCCCACAGCCCTGTGACTCTTGGCTTGATGGAGGGTAAAACCCGGAGATACCCTCAGGGGTGCACACCTGCATGCCTTGCTTCCTCGGCTTGACGTGCAGGTGGTGTGATTCTCTAATAAACTTACCGTGTTTCAAAATTTCACGTTCCGTCCGTTCTGGCCAGTAATCGAAAGCAGCCAATCGAGAGCAACAGACTGTCGCTGGGTAGCACGCTCGGCTCCAGGACTGAGCTTTCTGTTTCCTAGCAACAGATTCAGCGCCCTGCTCATCCCGTCCTCAGGCTCCGTCCTGGTCTCTCACCAGGCCTCCGGGAGCCTCCAGCCGCTGCCGCTGGACTGGGGCTGCATCCTGGCTGTGCTGCTGAGACCCCCTCGGGGCTGTCGGCCCAGGTCCGGAGGCCCCGGCCTTGTCTCTCTCCCCACCTCCTTCCCCTTCCAGTCTCACTGGGTTCCAGCCTCTCTGTCACCTTGGAGTCGAGTCATAAGCACCGAGAACTCCATTCCCCTGACTCTTCCTGGTAAGAGTTTTCAGTGCACGGGCAGGAACTCACCCATCCACTCTGACTTCCTAAAGTTTTCCACCTGATAAAGATTCTTTGCTCCATCAATCTTTAGTCAGCCTCCAGAACCTTCTCTAGGCCCCATTTCCTTGTAGGATCCAATTTCAGCAAGAATCCTTGTTTTGCCATTTAGTTGCTAAGTCCTGTCTGAGTCTTTCCAATCTTGTGGACTGTAGCCCGCCAGGCTCCTCCGCCCTTGGAATGCTCCAGGCAAGAAAAATGGAGTGGGTAGCCATTCCCTTCTGCATGGGATCTTCCCAACCCAGGGATCAAACCCACGTCTGATGCACTGCGGGTGGATTCTTTACCACCTTTACCACCAAGCCTCCAGGGAAGCCCTACCAAGTCCGTTTATTCAGAACCAGTCCCTATGTATCTGATCAGGCTCCTTTCCTTCCCCCCATCACCAGGTTATTCTGACCACCTGGCCTGCCTGGGGCAAGAAAACTGTCGGGTCAGTTTAGCCACAAACCCCGAAGCCCTGCTGTTTCCTCTCAGTAATTTCCCATCTCCTGACTCCCTTCCCTGCTCTGGGCTATAAATGCCCTCTCGCCATGCTGCATGTAGCAAGGAGGCCAGTCTGCTTCTTCAATAGCAGAATCCTGTCCCCATGGTCCCGTGCACGCTGTGCAAGTCCTGAATAAAGTCTGCCTTACCATCTTTAACAAGAATCCTTGAATTTTCTTTTTCTTTAACATGTCAGACTCCTACCATTCAGCCACAAAGATCTCGAGGCCTGAGTTTCGGAATGGAGGAGGCTGTTTATCTCCGTGTGCCCACTCCCTCTGCTTGGGGGGCCCTCCCCAAACCTCTTGCGTCCCCTATATCCTTTGGCAGGACAGCCCCGATTTATCCGCCCAGGTTCGACACAGACCACATCTCTCTTTGGAACCGTGTTTGTCAAGCAAAGAAAATTACAGTCAGCAAAATTATTGGGTGGGCAACCAGCATTTTAAGAAATGAATTAGGATAGAATTGAACATGTCAGAGAGTGCTGAGGGTATAAGCATTGTTCTGTGAAACTTTCATTTCAAGTGTCTGTGTGTCGTGTGAGTGTGTGTGCCTTAAGGACAGCGCTTCTGAAGACTGCTCTTCCGGAAGCTTTCCTGGGGCGCCCTGTGGCCCACAGCCCGCGCTGGGGCGAGCCTCCGCTGGGCCAGGCGGCTCTCTCAGCGCTCCATCACTGCCCTCGGGACTGGGATGGCCACTTTCCCAAGACGGCACACATCTGCAGGGGCCGAGGGCACGGCTGCCCCACTTTCCTCCCCGACTCCTCCGACACCTGGCATCTTGCAGGTGCTCAGCAAACAGACTTTGAAGAAAGGAGCGTCCAGGATGTTCAGAGAGAACACGATGAAATGCAAGGTGCAAGGTTTTTATCCTGTACACCCTTTTAACAGGATGAAAGGCTGAAATCAAAGGAATGAATTGTGAAGGTGGAGATGCAGGCATCCATGGTGGCCCCCTGCATGCCAGGTGAGGGACCCCCTCCCTGGGCTGGGGGCAGAGGAGACATGAGGCACTGCCCTCCTGCCTGCCAGTTCTCAGGGGCCCGGGTTCTGCAGCACCTCCCTGCCCGCCAAGGGAGACGGGCAGCTGCAGCTGGGAAGACACTGAAATGGGAAGTCAGAGGATGTGATTAACCAGGGCTAGAAAGCTCATGAAGAAACTCAGCCTGGACACAACCATATTACAGCACCAGCCTTGTCCAACCCCCTGGCCCAGGCACCCAGGGAGTGACCCCTGGGACCAGACAGACTACCTGGCCTGAGCCTTCTCCTCTCTGCCTGTTTGGGTCCCCCACAGGGGGTGTGTGGCATGCATGTGTGTATTTGCTGTGTGTACACGTGTGTGGTATGCATGTGTATATGCTGTATGTACATGTGTGTGGTGTGCATATGTGTATATGTTGTGTGCAGTGTGCATGTGTATGTGCTGTGTATACGTGTGCATGTGTGTATATGTTGTGTACACACATGTGTGCGTGGTGTGCATGTGTGTTGTGTGTACAAGTATGCGGTGTGCATGTGTGTATATGCTATATGTACACATGTGGGTGCCTGGTGTGAATGTGCGTATGCTGTGCGCACGTGTGCATGGTCCTGGGAGAGCCATATCCTCACACCCTCACGGCAGGCTCTGTAGTTCCTCTGGGGCCTCCCCATCCAGGACTCAGGCAGAAGGAGGGATCAGTGACCTTCCACCTTGGCTCCTCCCAGCTGTTCAGTCAGTGCCCGGGCCCTCCAGTGGCTCCTGAGAAAGGGTCGCCAGCTTCATCGGGACCTCGTGGATGCCCCAGCTCCCCTTCCTCATGCAGAATCCAGAAGAGCCTCGGAATCAGGAAGGACGGTTCCTGCAGCAGGTCCACAAAGGGGCGGGCAGTCTGCGCTGGGGTGGACAGTGAATTTGGGCGCTGCAGGACCAGAGCCTCCCAGGGCGGTAGGACGACCCCGAGGGCGCCTGGACTTGCCAGGTGTCCCGCTGAGGGGACAGGAGAGGGAGGGGCGGGGATGGCCACACTGAACTCAGAGGACGCGCTTGGTCCATCCTCTGGGTTAACACAGGCGGTTAGTCTCCGTAGGAGGAGCTGGAGACCCAGGACTGGGCTCTTGTGAACGGCGTTACCAAGACGGCTCACCAGGGCCAGGACGGTGGTCAGTGGTCAGAAGGGGAGTGCTTCAGAGGGGCCAAGACAGGGATCCTGGGACGTGTGCCCGGCCTTCCGGGTGCCGGAACTCAGCTGACTGCACGGGGGCCAAGCTGTGCTGTCTGGGGGTACAAGGACGCCAGCATTCAACTCCGAGCAGAGAAGACAAGGCCTATCTGGGGCAAGGATCCAAAGACTCCTGTGCCTGGAACAAAGTCCGGTCCCCCACCCCCGGCAAGGTCGGGACCGAGCACCGCAGGCAGGGGAGGATATGGGCCCGGGCTGGCGGGCCAATCGGCCCGGTCCGCAAACTTTACGCTGGCCGCCCGTCTTCCCCGCGAGGGGCCCCGGACTCGGGCGCGGCGGGCCGTCTTTGTCGCCATCCAGAGGCGCGGCTCGAGCGCTTCGTCCCCTCTGCCGCCTTGTCCCCTCCGCCGCCTGCCTCCCCCGCCTGTTCCAGGGCCCGCGTTGGGCCCCCGCGGCGCCGGGCACGCGCCTCGGGAGCGCCCCTCGCCTCGGTGGCCCGCGCGCCTGGCTCGGGCGCGCAGCGACGCCCAGAGCGGCAGGGCCGGCGTCCCCGGGCTCGGCGGGCGCGGGCGCGGGCGCGGGCGCGGGCTC
>SJYC01046224.1:0-10335 GCA_006408675.1 Madoqua kirkii
GGTTCTGGATCTGATGGGCTGGCGGCTCCGTGGGGAGATGGCCCTAGGGACATCACACTCCTCTCACGCTGTTCCTGCCTCCCAGTCGGTCCCGGGTCCTGGTGTGCCGCCCGCTGTGGGGTCAGCCTCCCCCCCGGAGGGCTGGCCTTGGAGGGACTCCACCCAGGGACCCGGCTGTCTTTCCAAGCATGTTGAAGGAGGCAGGAGCAGGGGAGACCCAGCCTCTGCATCTCCGCCTCCGCGCATCCGTGGGACAGGGAGTTGGGGAGCGTGTGGACACAGAGACAGGTGAGACAGTGGCCTTCTGGGCTCGCTTACTGGGGGCGCCGGACGGGCCACACCAAGTCAAGGCAGCAGAGGAGGGGTTCTCTGTGGGCTGGGCACCCCGTTCTTCTGGGTCCTTGCCCGGCCTCCCTCCGGCCACTGGCCCTGCACACCCTCCATCCCTGGGGCTTTCTCTCCCCTGCCCGCTGCCCCAGGGCCTCTGTGTTGAGGACAGCCTCTGGCTCTGACCCTGTGCCCAGCCTCCTGGCAGTCTTTCTCCCAAACACCCCTCGCCAGCCTCCAGGTCTGTCTGCAGCGCCATCAGCGGAGTTCCCCGTGCACACATCAGCGTCATTCTCAGAGGGCCACTGCCTCCAGGCTGGCTCCAGGAGCTCCCCGCCCCGGCTCCCCTTAGAATGGCGTTGGCACCCACTGCTCCTCCCTACGAACATCACTCAGGGCTGATCATCACCGCTGACCTCTCCTGCCCAGGGAGGCCCCCTCCGCCCCTCTGCCCTGGCCTGGTGGAGCCCTTTCGGGGCCTGCACCCCAGGCTCCTCCGTGGGCATGTGTGTGTGTGTGTATGTGCGTGTGTGTGTGTGTGTGCTGGTTCTCTCCTGAACACCTGGTCTCACTGGAATGTTCTGCTGCCCACGGGGACCCTCTCGCGGTAACTGCCCACCGTGCTGTCGCGAGTGCCAGGTGGGAACCCAGAGTTGGACTGGTCCCCGGAACACCCCCAACCCCCAGGTTTGGAGACCTCCTCCTCCAGGAAGCCTCCCCTGAGTGCGCCGGCTCCTCTGCCTGTCCACGTGCCGCATGTTCATCCGGCTGTCGAGGCTCCACCCCGCCCCCAACCCCATGTCATGGTCACGGCCGCCTCTCCAGGGCAGGGTGCTCAGCACAGCGTCTCTGGTTTACCGACGGCTGCAGAATGGTTTTCCAAGAGGACAGCCTGCAGAGACAGAGTAGGGAGCCAGGGCCCCGAGCTTCTCAGGACACCCTGTCGCCTAGGTGGGTCACATCTGCCCATCTTGGCATCTCGGGTGTCCAGCACGAGAGGCTGGTTCACGTGGTGGGGCAGGTGTCCCCGGGGTCCTGGCTGACGGCCTGCGACGGGCAGCTTTCTCCTGAGCTCGCTTGGGAGAGTTCATCTGCTGTTGAGGAAAGGCAGCACCAGCATTACGAGCGTCTCCGAGCTCACTCACCAAAGTCCGCGGTGACGCGGTGACGGGGGGACGTCCCGGCCTGGCTGACCTGCCCGGGAGCAGGTCGGCTGGAGCTGGGCCAGGTCCGGCGTCTCCTGCTGCGAGGTACCTGGGTGAGGGGAAGGGCGTTGCCGGTTCTCCAGGACCTGACTCACATCTGACTTTACTGAGTGTTGAGGAAGTGGGTTTCAGAGCACACCACGGCCCGAAGCCCTGGGTCTGGGGGACCCGGGCCCGTCTCTGGAGGCCTTTCCTGTGAGGATGCTGCAGAGCGGAAGCGCTGGTGCCTCCGCGCCGCCCTGGCTGCCGCAGGTGAGTGGCCCCTTCCGGCTCTGTTTCTAAATTATGTTTCTCTGCAGCAGCTCCATTACCTGCTAGCACTTCCCCGGATATACTAAATGCCATTAATGGGTTGATAGGGCTCATGTTAATTAATTGATGCTAATTTATGGTCTTCGCTGCCGTGCTGGTGGCTGGAGCAGGCCGGCTCTGGAGCCACGCCGGGTCTGCACTGAGTTTCCCTGCAGTCCAGCGCGTCTCTTTTCTTCTCCTGGACACGTGGGGGGCTCTGTGGCCCTGACAGGGTGCCATGCAGGGAGGCAGAGGCTGGCCTGGGCACCCAGCGCCTCTAAAACCCTCTCGCAGGCTTAGGCCTCCCGACACCAAGGTCCCAGAGATGTGGCAACCCCCGTGCCTCTTTACAAAGGCTCCGACTGAATCGAGATGCGTGTTCCATGGTCAACAGAAATGTATCTCTGGCGGCGGCTGGTGTTCGGTCTGTCTTAGTTCAGTGTTCGTCATGAGGTTCCGGGATGCAAAGTGGGAAGCTTCCAGAGGCAGGGCAGCAGGAGCCCACGTGGGGCGGCGGGGGTGGCGGCTGGCCGCCTCCAGCTCTAAAGCCTGGAGCGTGTTGGGGGGGATGCACGCGGCTTCATCGGATGTGGTCGTCATGGAGATCTGCAAGACGCTCCAGTCTCCGTCACCGTCTCAGGGGTCAGAAGGCTTCTCTCTGTTGCACTGGGAAGTGGGCAAGACACCTAGAAACCTTTGTCCCCTCAGCGTGTCAGGCCCGTCCCCTGGCCATGGGCCTGCCCGCGGGACCGGGGCCCTCGGAGAACATGCACGCCATAGGCACCTCCCTCGTGATCACCGCCCCAGTGTGGCCCCTCAGACCTGACACGCTGTTTGTCCCCCTGGTTCTCTCGGGGCCAGTGAGGGGGCGGCGCTTCTGAGAAACAGAGGAGCCTGATGCCGCACCGCCAAGCAGAGGCGACGGACCGGAGTGTCCTGGGTGGGACTCTCGGGGGCCTAGAAAGTTCCCCGGGGCGGGCCAGGCCACCTGTGACGGTGGACGCTCCGTGCAGCCTCATCCTCTGCCAGCAGTGGGCAGGACGCAGCTCTGGCTCTGGGTGACCTGGGCCTTCGCCAGTCAGATTCTCATTGGAGAAGCTTCAGCACGTCCTCTCCTGGGATCAGGCAGACGCCACATGGGAGGGTCAGGAGCTGGCCCGGCCCTGCAGGGCCTCGTGGGCTTGAACTCAGGGTCCTCGGGGCCCGTGTTTGCCAAGTGTGGCCACGTGTGAGCAGGCCCAGGCCTTGTTCCTGTGACCTGGGCTCGTCTGGAAGGTGGGGGCGTCTCCACTCACAGCAGCAGACAGGAGCTCCCCGAGAGGCAGGGGCTGTGGGCCCGCCGGCCTCTCGCCATGTGGGCTCGGCAATTACCCTGGGCTGGGACCCACTCTGGGCAGGACCTGGGCTTCCCGGTGGTCATATAGTCCTTGTCGCTGGGTCAGGGCCTGCAAAGAGCAGGTGCTGCACATGACTTATCTGGGCTGACTGCCGCTGTCAGCCATTCACACGTGTGTATGAAAAAGGCTCTGATGCAAATATGGCTGATGGGGGTGGGGTGGACCTGGAGTGACCCACCTGCTTTGACCCTGACTTGGAAGACTGACTCCAGCAGGTGCCCATACCTGCGTGGGGAAAGAGCCTTTACCAACTTTTTAATACAACAAAGCTCCGAGAGGAGACGGGTCGTCCAGGCCCCGAGGTCCTCGTGGCCAGCGCCTGGCCTCTCTGCCCGCCTGCAACCCTGATGGAGGCCCCGTTTGCCCCTGGACTCTCCCCTCTGTGGCGCCTCTCGCTCCTGCCCCGTCCAGACTTCCACGTGGAAGCCTGCCTCCAGGGTCCACCCAGGGTCCCACAGAAAGCCCCCAGCCTTCCCCAAGCCTGGCAGACTCCACTCCCAGGGCTTTGGTGACCCAGGCCGGACCTGCTGCCCAGAGGGACAGAGGCTGCCACCCCAGGGCTGTCCACGCAGTGAGGCTGCCCGCTTCTCATGGGCCGTCCTGGGAGAGGCGGGCACCGGCCCTCCTGTGCCGCTCAGCTTCAGTCCCGGTGGATGGATGGACCTCCAGGCGCCCAGCAGACAGTGTCCACTGGCTCCTGTGTCGACCTGGCAACCTTCCCAGCTCGATACTTCTCTTCGTCTTACAGGACAGTGGGACTCAGGGAGGTCAGGAGTGCACCCAGGGTCCCAGTGGGGGTAGGTGGCTACAGAGCAGGACCTTCTTCTGGGGCCCCCAGCTGGTCCCAAGGGGCCTGGAGGCTTGGAGAGGAGATTCGTGATGTGGGGGCGGGCTGGAGGGATCAGAGGAGGAGAGCATGGTCATAGCGGGGACTCGAAAATGGGATCTCGGAGGCCACTGCAGGGCTCCCTCCAGCTGGCGGGCTGGGGCCAAGGGTGTCACTGGGGAAACTCTGGGTGCTGGGGTGCCTTGCAGACTTCCTGCCCCAAGCCTCCCGTGAGCTTGCTGAGCAGGGCAACTATGGGTGCCATCCCCCACGGTGGGCATGCCTGCTTGCAGCTGGGACACACATTTGCCTTTGGAGTCGAACCAGCTGCATCTAGAAGCCCCCCTGCCCAGGAACCCACACGAAAGTCTGCTGCCCTCCCAGGAAGGACGTTTCTTGAGCCGCTGCTGGGTGTCAGATGCCAGATTTCTTGTGCTTTGTGATATTCAAAGTGGGAGATGGGCAATATGGTTTTCTTTTTATAGAAGGAGAAACCGAGGCTCTCAGAGGCCCGCCGTGACTCCCAGTCTTCCCCGCGTGTGCAGAGGCTGGGAGGGGAGCCTGGCGCAGGTGGTGCAGAACCCGCCTGCCAGTGCATGAGACACATGGGACGCGGGTTCGATTCCTGGGTCGGGAAGATCTCCTGGAGAAGGAAACTGCAACCCACTCCAGTACTCTTGCCTGGAGAATCCCATGGACAGAGGAGCCTGGGAGGCTGCAGTCCATGGTCTCAGAGTCAGACAGGACTGAGCAACTCAGCACACACGCGCGCCGGACTGCTCTGGGTCTTGCCAGTAACCTCTGAGACGCTTGCTCCCCATGAGGTGTGGGCTCAGGTGGTCACCGGTGACTGCCCAGGGCCACCCCTCGCTGCCACCAGCCTGCAGCGCTTCCTGGGGACGAGGGCCGGCCTTTACCCAGAGGCAGCCCAGCAGCCTTGCCGTCTGGCACCGCGTCTGCAGAACTGTCGGCCTGAGCGCACCTGGCGCAGACCGTCACCTCTCGCGGGGCATCAGGGTCCCTGAGACCATCATCAGGCTCAGAAGAGCAGTGAAGGTCGTGGGGATGGCTTGTTATCGTGAAAGGACCCAGGTTAAATTGGCAGGAGGGACGGGTCCACAGAGACACGGTCTCCAGGAGAGACCAGGCCCCAGGGTGGCACGGCCGGCGCTCTGTTCCCCAGGAGGACATTTGACAGCCTCGGGTGTCACCAAGCAGGGGACTCAGCTGGGCCCTGGGGCCCGAGTGCTTACTGGAGACCGCTTGATGGCAGGCTCCAGTCCCCTGGATCCTAACCAGGAAGTGAGAAGGTGCGACCTGAGAGGGTGTGAGAGAAAGGGTCCCTCTTGCACTGTTGGTGGGAATGCAAGCTGGTGCAGCCCCTGTGGCGAGCACTGTGGAGATTCCTTGAAAAACGAGGAGTAAAGCGACCGTGGACCCAGCAGTCCCGCTCCTGGGCGTGTACCCTGAGGGAGCCAGAACTGAAAAAGACACCGGCACCCCTGCCTTCCCCGCAGCACCAACTGCAGCAGCTGGGACGTGGAAGCAACCTAGATGTCTATCAGCAGATGAGTGGATAAGGAAATCGCAGTACATATACTCAACGGTGTATTACTCAGCCATAAAAAGGGACGTATTTGACTCAGTTCTGAGGGGGTGGGAGAACCTAGAGCCTATTATACAGAGTGAAGAAGTCAGAAAGAGAAAGACAGACGCCATATATTAGTGCATATCTGTGGACTCTAGGAAGATGGTACCAGTGATGCTCTGTGCAGGGAATAAAAGGAGACACAGACATAAGAACAGCCTTTTGGACTCAGTAGGGGAAGGAGAGAGTGTGATGATTTGAGAAAATAGCCTTGAAGCATACACGTTACCATATATAACAGATAGGCAGTGGGAGCTGATGAGTGACGCAGAGAACGTGAAGCCCGGGCCCTGTGGCAGCCTGGAGGTGGGGTGGGGAGGGGGGCTCAGGACGGAGGGGAGCATGTGTGCCTGTGGCCGATTCGTGTTGATGTGTGGCAGACACCATCACAGTATTGTAATTATCCTCCAATTAAAATTAATTAATTAAAAATATGAACTGACCAATTGCCAGTAGCAAAATTGAATCAGTAATTTTAAAAATCCCAACAAGCAAAAGTTCAGACCAGATGGCTTCACGGGTTCAGTTCAGTTCAGTCGCTCAGTCGTGTCCGACTCTTTGCGACCCCATGAATTGCAGCACACCAGGCCTCCCTGTCCATCACCAATCCCGGAGTTCACTGAGACTCACGTCCATCGAGTCCGTGATGCCATCCAGCCATCTCATCCTCTGTCGTCACCTTCTCCTCCTGCCCCCAATCCCTCCCAGCATCAGAGTCTTTTCCAAGGAGTCAACTCTTTGCATGAGGTGGTCAAAGTACTGGAGTTTCAGCTTCAGCATCAGATAAATTCTACCAAAGGTTTGGAGAAGGAGATCAGCCCTGGGATTTCATTGGAAGGAATGATGCTAAAGCTGAAACTCCAGTACTTTGGCCATCTCATGCAAAGAGTTGACTCCTTGGAAAAGACTGATGCTAGGAGGGATTGGGGGCAGGAGGAGAAGGGGACAACAGAGGATGAGATGACTGGATGGCATCACTGACTCGATGGACATGAGTCTGAGTGAACTCCAGGAGTTGGTGATGGACAGGGAGGCCTGGTGTGCTGCGATTCATGGGGTCGCAAAGAGTCGGACACGACCGAGCGACTGAACTGAAGGGAACTGAATGCCTATCCCTCTAAAGTTATTCCAAAAATTTGCACAGGAAGGAATATTTAACAAACTCATTCTATGAAGCTAGCATCACCCTGATATCAAAACCAGACAAAGATATCACAGAAAAAAATTTACAAAGCAATATAACTTATGAACATAGACATGAAAACCCTCAACAAAATACTAGCAAACTGACTAAAGTGGAGCATTAAAAGGATCATGCATCACAGTCAAGTGGGGTTTCCTTATTTTTCAGTATCTGTGAATCAATGCAGATACACCATATTAACAAACTGAAGAACAAAAGCCATATGGTCACCTCCATAGATGCAGATAAAATTTTGGTAAAACCTAACATCTCTTTATCATAAAGAAAAAACTCCCCAGAAAGAGAGCATAAAGGGAGCCTGCTGCTGCTAAGTCACTTCCGTCGTGTCCGACTCTGTGCGACCCCATAGACGACAGCCCACCAGGCTCCCTTGTCCCTGGGATTCTCCAGGTGAGAGTACTGGAGTGAGTTGCCATTTCCTTCTCCAATGCATGAAAGTGAAAAGTGAAAGGGAAGTCACTCAGTTGTGTCCGACTCTTCGCGACCCCATGGACTGCAGCCCACCAGGCTCCTCCATCCATGGGATTTTCCAGGCGAGAGCACTGGAGTTGGGGGCCATCGCCTTTACTTCAACATAATAAAGGCCGTATATGACAGACCTACAGCTCACATCGTACTCAACAGTGAAAAGCTGAGCGTGTTTCCTCTAAGATCAGGAACAAGACAAGGGTGACCGCTCTCAGGACTTTTAGTCCACGTAGTTTCAGAAGTTCTAGCCCTGGCAAATCAGAGAAGAAAAAGAAATAAAACGAATCCACGTTGGAAAAGAGGTTAGACTGTCGTGGTTTGCAGACGACATAATACTGTCCATAGAAGAGTCTAAAGATGCCGCCAGAAAACTGCCAGAACTTGTCAGGGAACTTGTTAAAGTTGCAGGGTACAACATTAATAGGCAGAAATCTCTTGCAGTTCTATACGACAACAATGAAATGCTGGGAAAAAAATTAAGGAAGTAATCCTATTTGTCACTGTATCAGAAAAACTAAATATCCAGGACTACACCTGCCTGAGGAGGTAAAAGGCTTGTGCTCAGAAAACTAGAAGATGCTGATGAACGAAGCTGAATGTGACACAAAGACACAGGAAGACGGACGGAGGGGCCGCAGACCGTGTTCTGGGATTGGAAGAACCAACACTGTTGAGATGACTGTGCTGCTCAAGGCAGTCTTCAGATTCGGTGCAGTCCCTATCAAAACACACTGGGAGTTTTCACAGAACTAGAGCAAACGATCTTAAAGTTTGTATGAAAATACAAAAGACCCCGAATAGCCAAAACAATCTTTAGAAAGAAGAACCGAGCTGAGAAAGAAGAACATCACCGGTCCTGACTTCAGACTACACTGTAAAGCTTCAGTCATCAAAGCAGCATGGCTTTAGCGCAAAAACAGATGCCCAGATCAACGGAACAGAACAGAGCACAGGATAAGCCCACATGCTTATGGTCAGTTAACACATGATAACAGAGGCAAGAAGATACAGTGGAGAAAAGACAGTCTGTTCAGTAAGTGCGGCGGGAAAAATGGACAGTTCATATAAAAAGTGAAACTATCACTTACAAAAGTAAACTAAAAAGGCATTAAAGATCTAACTGTAAGACTGGATACTAGAAACTCCTAGAGGAAAACAGAGGGGGAGCCTTGCTTGACATAAATCACTAGCAATGTCTTTTTGGAGCTACTTCCAAAAGTAAGGGAAATAAAAGTAAACGAATGGGACCTCATAATACTTAAAAGCAAAGGAAATCATTGACAAACTGAAAAGACAGGATAGTGAATGGGAGAAAGTATTTGCAAATAGTATGATCAATAGGGATTAATATCCAACCTATAAACAGCTCCTACAGCTCAACATTAAAAAAAAACCGTCACGATTAAAAAATGGGCAAAATAACCTAATAAATATTTTTCCAAAGAGGTAATGCAGATGACCAACAGGGCACATGAAAAGATGCTCAGCATCACTAATCACCAGTTCAGTGCAGTCCAGTCGCTCAGTCGTGCCCAACTCTTTGTGACCCCATCACAAAGAGGGCCAGGTGGATAAGCCCACATGCTTATGGTCAGTTAACACATGATAACAGAGGCAAGAAGATACAGTGGAGAAAAGACAGTCTGTTCAGTAAGTGCGGCTGGGAAAAATGGACAGTTCATATAAAAAGTGAAACTATCACTTACAAAAGTAAACTAAAAAGGCATTAAAGATCTAACTGTAAGACTGGATACTAGAAACTCCTAGAGGAAAACAGAGGGGGAGCCTTGCTTGACATAAATCACTAGCAATGTCTTTTTGGAGCTACTTCCAAAAGTAAGGGAAATAAAAGTAAACGAATGGGACCTCATAATACTTAAAAGCAAAGGAAATCATTGACAAACTGAAAAGACAGGATAGTGAATGGGAGAAAGTATTTGCAAATAGTATGATCAATAGGGATTAATATCCAACCTATAAACAGCTCCTACAGCTCAACATTAAAAAAAAACCGTCACGATTAAAAAATGGGCAAAATAACCTAATAAATATTTTTCCAAAGAGGTAATGCAGATGACCAACAGGGCACATGAAAAGATGCTCAGCATCACTAATCACCAGTTCAGTGCAGTCCAGTCGCTCAGTCGTGCCCAACTCTTTGTGACCCCATCACAAAGAGGGCCAGGCTTCCCTGTTCATCACCAACTCCCGGAGTTCACCCAAACTCATGTCCATCAAGTCAGTGATGCCATCCAACCACTTCATCCTCTGTCGTCCCCTTCTCCTCCCACCTTCAATCCTTCCCAGCATCAGGGACTTTTCCAGAGTCAGTTCTTTGCATCAGGTGGCCAAAGTATTGGAGCTTCAGCTTCAGCATGAGTCCTTCTAATGAATATTCAACACTGATTTCCTTTAGGATGAACTGGTTGGATCTCCTTGCAATCCAAGGGACTCCCAAGAGTCTTCTCCAACACCACATTTCAAAAGCATCAGTTCTTCAGCACTCAGCTTTCTTTATAGTCCAACTCTCACATAGATACATGACTACTGGAAAAACCATAGCCTTGACTAGACAGACCTTTGTTGACAAAGCGATGGCTTTGCTTTTCAATATGCTGTCTAGTTTCATCAGAGCTTTTCTTCCAAGGAGCAAGGGTCTTTTAATTTCATGGCTGCAGTCACCATCTGCAGTGATATTGAAGCCCCCCAAAAATAAAGTCTGTCACTGTTTCCATTGTTTCCCCGTTTATTTGTCATGAAGTAAGGGGGCCAGATGCCATGATCATAGTTTTCTGTTTACTTTTAAACCAACTTTTTCACTCTCCTTTTTCACTTTCATCAACGGGCTCTTTAGTTCCTCTTTCTGCTGTAAGGGTGGTGTCATTTTCATAGCTGCGGTTATTGATATTTCTTCCTGAAGTCTTGATTCCAGCTTGTGCTTCCTCCAGCCCAGCGTTTCTCATGATCTA
>SJYC01046225.1:0-17908 GCA_006408675.1 Madoqua kirkii
AGGACTCAACTGAGTGACTGAACTGAACTGAACCACTGTGTATCACTTGCTATGTTGATGTTGTTTAGTCCCTGAGTCATGTCTGACTCTTCAACTCCATGGACTTTAGCCCACCAGTCTCCTCTGTCCATGAGATTTCTCAGGCAAAAATACCGAGTGGGTTGCCATCTCCTTCTCCAGGAGATCTTCTCCACCCAGGAACTGAAGCTATTGGCAGGTGAGTTCTTTACCACGAAGGCAGAAAGGAAGCCCCTTTGCTCACGATGGCAAGTACTCGATACACACATATCTCATTTACCCTTTACAATAGCCTGCAGGCAGTCTTTTTATCTCCGCTGTATAATCGTGGAGGCTGAGGCTCAGTGAGCTTCAGTGGTTTCTCAAGAACACAGGGCTGAGAAGTGGCAGAGCTGGGATTCAAACCCAGATCTGTGCCCTGAATGCATTGCTTAGCATGCTTCTCTTCAGAACCATTCTGCTCATCTATTAATGTTGTGAAAGAATATTTCAATGAAACGAAATCTTTTCAAGTGTGTAGAATATATTCACTTTCCGAAATAAAGGTGCCTTCTTGCTGTTTTCAGTTCTGTCATTCTACGCATTGATCTTCTTAAACTCACCTCATCCTTCCTTGAAGTAACATGATTGCACGGTCTATCTCAGGCTTTGTCCCCTGTCTCCAGTCACAGTAACAGCTCCACTTTCCCGTATCTGCAGGGGTCTAGTTGGTTTTCTGCCACATAGTTCATAGGATAGGGACAGCTTAAAATATTTTATTTTATTACCAAAGAGGCCCACAAATGTTGTGTTCAATGGCCCTTGCAAGGGGGACAGTAGTCTTAAACCACTGACCCTTGGATAGTAAATAGTAGTATCTGATGAATTTAAAATAAAAGTTAGATTTTGCATCTTTTCTGTGGAAGCTTCAAAAAATTGCCTCACTAAGACAATTCATGTAGTTTGTGAAGACACGACAGTGTTATTACTGACGTCACTGGCGCTGGTCTTTGCCATCCTGCTTAACTCTGCCCAGGATCAGTCAGCCAGCCTGGCATCTTTCTGTCCCAGCAAGGCTGCTCTCCTCCCGCTGTTCCTACTAACCCCTCTGCCAAAAAAACTGCTACATGAAAAACTGATTCTCTTCCAGTGCCTTCCAGAATTTAACATGAAGGTTACAAGGTGACGGTCAGATGGGTCAGCTGGGTCATAATGAAAGTCTAGGAGAAGCAAGATGAAAATAAAGAAAATTTTTGAAAAATTTTAAAGAAAAGAAGGAGAAAATATCTCAGGAGAGAGGCCCTGGGGAAAAGCAGTTTGCTCCACTGGCCAGCAGTACAGCTTGAGAGGAATTTTGCCACAAGTATTCGCTAATTATTGAATTTAATTAAAGTAACCTTGGTGACCAAAACCACAACTTACTGTTAAAGGTTTGTGTGTAAAGTACTGGAAAGGAGATCAGTATTTTACAGTAACATACTTGGTAAAGAGGAAATTATAAATATGAGGAAAGGGTAATTGCTGCCATCTCTACCAGGGTGAAGTTCCTCTATTAACTCTGCTAAAGTGTTTTCCTTCTTTCATTAGAATTGGAAATTTCACTTGATCTTCTTTAGATGCAACTATACATTCATCTATCCATTCAGGAATACTTACTGTTTATTTCTTATGTATACTATATCCTGCGCTAAGGAAGTTAATACAAACATATACACAAATAATCACAAGAAGGTGATTAAGTGCCATCAGAAAATGTGACCTGTTCTCTAACCAAAGAATGTACAAATGTCGAAGGCCCTCGGTGGAGCAGAGTCCTCACGGGCTGCCAGACAGCTGCCATGAGAGGCCTTCAGTTCAGTCGCTCAGTTGTGTCCGACCCTTTGCGACCCCATGAATCGCAGCACGCCAGGCCTCCCTTCCATCACCATCTCCCGGAGAGACCTTACTGCATAGTAGCTAAGGGCACATACTCAGAACCAAGTATCAACCTAGTTCCTCCATTAGTCAGCTTGTCATCTGGGATGGTTTTCTGCCTTGTTAAAGATATAATTTCCTCATGCATAAAAAGGAGACCAGATGCTACTTACTTCAGAGGGTGGTAGCAAAGCTTAACTGAAGTCACCCAGGTGAAGAAACGGGCACGGCACCTCGCCCTGGGCAAGTGCTGAAGACATTCATACTAGTACTATTGCGCTTGATGTAGCCATCAGGATGATCAGGCTTAAGCAATAAAGTATGGCTTTGGCTAGTATAGGCAGATTAAAAGGAACATGGTAAGTTAAGGGGATAGCTTAGAGACTTAAGAGGTAAAGAATTAGATCTTGGAAGGGAAGGAAATCAGGGATCTGCATAACAGCAGGAAGAGTCTTTGTGGGGGACTACTGTCTCTGAATATCACTGGCCTCAGACTTACATTCCAGGGAGAAAGTAGGTGATTGGCTTACATGTTGGACCCATGATTAGCCCACCCACCTGTTGGAAAGATAAAGATGCAGAGAAAACTCCTTAGAAGCTATGGTATTTTTTGGTCAAGGGGAAGAGAAAAGGGGATGTTCACAGTGAGAAGTCCAAGGCCAAGCAGCAGCGTCACTACTGGTAGGAGGGTGAAATCTGCCGGTGTGGTCAGGGAGAGGGAAGCTTGTGGTGATGCGCATAAGGAGGGCCAGACTTTCCAGGAGTTTCTGGAAGGCCGGCAAGAGGGGTTCAGAGTTGGTGTGTTAGGAATTTAGGAGACACTGAAGGGATTAAATATAGATTAAACATAGATTAACATATGTTTTACATATAGAGTTTGGCAGGGTTGGGTAGTATAATTTGGAAAGGGGAGAAAGAAAGCAGTTTAGACTCCAGAACACTGCACAATTCTCCATTTCTGTATTGACTAGATGGGGTAAGCTTGTGGTGATGCGCATAAGGAGGGCCAGACTTTCCAGGAGTTTCTGGAAGGCCGGCAAGAGGGGTTCAGAGTTGGTGTGTTAGGAATTTAGGAGACACTGAAGGGATTAAATATAGATTAAACATAGATTAACATATGTTTTACATATAGAGTTTGGCAGGGTTGGGTAGTATAATTTGGAAAGGGGAGAAAGAAAGCAGTTTAGACTCCAGAACACTGCACAATTCTCCATTTCTGTATTGAACTAGATGGGGATATTGGGAAAGGACAAAAAAGGTCTAGACGAGAAAGATGTTGCCTTCCCCGCCCCCCCCAAAAAAAAGAATTTTTCAAAAGTCAACAGGATAGCTAACATCAAAATGTCCCAGATAAGAACAAGAGTTAGAGAATATGTAAAGAAAATGGTACCCTCATACCTTACTAGTGGAAATGGAAAGTGGTTATACTTTGGGAAAACAGTCTGACCATTTCTCAAATGATCCATCTCAGGGTTACTATATGGCCCAGTAATTCTATTCCTTGGTATGTGCCTAAGTAAAATTAAAACATATGTACACATAAGCAGTTGTGCATGAATGTTCTATAACATGCTTATTCATGGTAACCAAAAAGTGGAAAAATCGAGATGTCCATCAGCTTATGAAGGGATAAACAAAACATGATATATCTAGACAATGGAATATTATTTGGCCATAAAAAGGAATACTGCTGCTGCTAAGTCGCTTCAGTCGTGTCTGACTCTGTGCAACCCCATAGAGGGCAGCCCACCAGGCTCCCCCGTCCCTGGGATTCTCCAGGCAAGAACACTGCAGTGGGTTGCCATTTCCTTCTCCAATGCATGAAAGTGAAAAGTGAAAGTGAAGTCGCTCAGTCGTGTCCAACTCTTCGTAACCCCATGGACTGCAGCCCACCAGGCTCCTCCATCCCTGGGATTTTCCAGGCAAGAGGACTGGAGTGGGGTGCCATTGCCTTCTCCAAAAAAGGAATGAAGAACTGATATAAACTACAGCATATACGGAGCTTGAAACCATTAAGCCAAGTGAAAGGAGACTGCATGATTTATTCATACGAAAGTCCAGAACAGGTAAATCTATAGAGACACAAAGTAGAGTAGAGGCTTCTTAGGGCTGGAGGAGGGAAGGACTAGAATGGGAGGGTGCAGAGTATGGGGGGATCGTTTGAGAGAGCACGTTTTCTTTTTTGAGGTGTTGCAAGTGCTCCAAAATCGACTGAGATGATGGTCACACACATATACAACTGTCCTAAAAGCCCATTGAACTGTACAACTTAAATGAGAAAAATGGCATGATATGTGAACTATATCTCAATAAAATGCTTGGAAAAAAGTCATCAGGATGTGGCCACTTAGGATAATGGGGAATGAAGCAGAGGAATAAATCTATGATAGTCATAATGAAACTACTTGGGTCAGTGGGAGACCACAGTATAATGACAATAAGAAGGCAGACAGAGGGAACCTGACCAGGTGGCAGAAAGAAATACACACAGGCGTGCCTGCGTACCTGATAGGCAGTGAGTCCACAGTGGAAGAGCCGTGCTGAGTGCTGAAGAACTGATGCCTTCTAACTGCGGTGCTGACTCTTGAGAGCCCCTTGGACTACAAGGAGATCCAGTCAATCCTAAAGGAAATCAACCCCGAATATTCACTGAAAGGACTGATGCTGAAGCTGAAGCTCCAGTATCTTGACCAACATCATGATGTGAAAAGCTGACTCATTGGAAAAGACCCTGATGCTGGGAAAGACTGAAGGCAAAAGGAGAAGAGGGCAGCACAGGATAAGATGACCGGATGGCATCACTGACTCAATGGACATGAGTTTGAGCAAACCGCAGAAGAGAGTGAAGGACAGGGAAGTCTGTCCATGGGGTTGCAAAGAGTTAGCCACGACTTTGTGACTGAAGAACAATAACAAAAAAGTTTTACAAGTGACCAAGAAACAAAGGATGTGAGAATGCTCTTGGGTCAGCTAAAGTTCCTCTTCCTGGAGACACGGGCTTGTTTCATAATGACAGAGGAATGCGTCGGCCCAGATTTCAAAAAGGTTGAACAAGTTTAGATGTAGAAGAAAGACGTTCATCTTCTTCACAGGGCTAGGCGGCAAGTTATTAAACAATCCAGTGTTTCTGTTACTACAATACTGTCTTCAGTTCTGTGTGTTGACTTCAGATCGCGGCTGGCTCACCTCAACGTGCCCCTCCCCAGCTAGTTCACTGTCCTGCACTTAAGGACTACTCAATAATTCTTAGTAACCTCAGTTTTAGATTGTCACTTCCACTAATCCACCCAACAGTGGAGATACCAAGATAGTCCGTATGATCAGCCCATACCCCTGCTAGCTCCATCTGCATCCTCCTACCACTCCGCACAGATATTTTGATTGCCTGTCTGTGATTTTGTACCCTCTAAAAGAGTGTTCTTGTTGATTCTAAGACATGAGTGAAAAAATATCACACACTGCAGATGACTTCATCCTATTTCTGGCATTTCTTCTCTCCTTGTTTCTGATTTACAAAAATCCAAGGAAAACCAATAATGGATGATACCTATGATGGTAAGCCCCACCTGCTGATCATAGTTAGCCCCACCTGCTGATCTGAAGATGTTTTTAAAATCAGATCACTGACCAGTCTCTACACATGGTGTCAAAATGACCAATCTCTACACACCGTGAAAACACACACCTATGTCAGATTAGGCTTAATACGAGAAAGGCTATGGTCTCTCTCTTGCAGTGATGAAAACTGACTTTTTCTCTACTGAGGAATCAAAATCATCTCTGGCCATGAATATTTCAGGTCTGAACCTGGAACTTCGTGGACATTGTCTTTTTTAATGTTCCCTGAGATGAGAAAACAGGCCCAGAAAAGCAAAAGGATTTGCCCTCAATCCTTAGGCAGGATTTCTGTTTACAAAATCTGGCTGGTAGCTAATATACTACAATGACTTGGAATGTTTAATGCCACCATTCAATAATGCCTTTGAACAGTGGCGGCCTCTCAACTCCAACCCAGCTGCATTGCTCGACCGTCTCCCAGCTGGGACTGGCCTCAGCAGAACCAAATGCAGAAGCTCCCTGCTGCTCAGGGATGGAGGAGCCCGAAGCAGGCCTGGTGTTCTGCCTCACTGTTCAGACACTTTGATACTGACCACCTCTCAGCTAAATATGACCAAATAATTCATTCCCACCCTTCATTTTAAAGACCACGCTCATTTAAGAGGAAATGTAATCCATATGTTTCTAGTTCCTTTACATGCAAGTCACTAACAATATATGCTTTTGCAATGGCTACTTCATGTCCAAATGTCTTTGGAGACTTTTATTTTTTTTTCCACTAGGGCAGGAAGCTGTATTTTGGACAAGAGTAATCACTGAAAGGTTGAAGTTCACAACTTGAAAATTCAAACCCATAAGGCTTAAATTGTAAACTTGCCCACTTTGTATTCTGAAAGGGCTCTAAAGAGCAATAATAGCAAGGATCTGGCAAGTATTAATACATGAACATCTGGAAAAGGGAGATGAGGTGCAAGAAGGGGAGAGGACAATGACCGACGCGGATGCCCTCAGGAAGCCAGGCCAGGGCAGGGTGCTTGGACCGATCCAGGAGACACTGCGTGCTTGTACTGCTGATGTTCCTGTTATGAAATCAGCAGTGGCAGCAGCAGCCAGAAGAACACACCAGGAGCCACAAGGGAATCAGGGTCGAAAATAGATCGAGTACTTGGATCTGTATTTTACATAAAACTGAAAAATCCGTGGCTGGGCTCTGAGGCCCTATTTGTTCAAATGTCATAGGAAAGGGTCTCTCCTGCTGCTGCATTACAGGTAAAAAAGTATGGAAAGCTAACTTTTCAGTCTGTGGATTAAACAGTAACTCTCTTGATGAGCTCTATACACTGTAGTGCCTTATTATGTGTTTCTTATCTTGATTTAGATAGGACCAAGGGTTTTGTCAATTGTGATGAACATCACAAAATGGAAATAAAATTTGACTAGCTTGGGACTTCCCTGGTGGTATAGTGGAAAAGAATCTGCCTGCCAATGCAGGGCACACAGGTTCGATCCCTGGTCTGGGAAGATTCCATATGCCTCGGGGCAGCTAGGCCCGAGAGTCACAGCTACTGATCTTGCATGCTGCAACTCCTGAAGCCAGGGCACCCACGCGCCACAGCAGGAGAAGCCACTGCAATGGGAAGCCCATGCATGCAATGGGAAGCTCATGCATGCAATGGGAAGCTCATGCATGGCAACAAAGAGTAGCCCCACTCGCTGCAGCTAGGGAAAGCCTGCACATAGCGGCAAAGACTCAGTGCAGAGAAAAGGAAATTGATAACTTTTTTAAAAAGCACTGTTTCTTTAAAAAACAAAATTGACTGGCTTGAAAAGAATAAATTCTTCCTAAAATTGTTGAAATGTAAATATTTCCTATTAATTCTAGATAATAGAAAATGAAGACTGAGGGCTGTATGAAATCTGACCACATGGGTATTTTCTTGGAGAAAAATTAAAATGACATGATTCCTAGCTCAAGAACTAGCGATGAAAGTAATGACTTAAAATAATGCAGGACGGGTTTCTCCCCTGACATCATGGGCCTCACGGAGAAGCAGGGAGTACAGGAGAACGTGAAATGACAGTCTCAGACAAAGTCCACACTGACGAGCTCCAGCTCTTTCTGCCACGAGCAGCCATCTTACCCACACCTGCACTGAGTCTCCCTTTGGGTCTCCTTGGCCTAGTTTCTTGTCTACTCATGAAGTTAAGACAATGAGCTCCTGCTGCTGCTGCTAAGTCGCTGTAGTCATGTCCGACTCTGTGCAACTCCATAGACGGCAGCCCACCAGGCTCCCCCATCCCTGGGATTCTCCAGGCAAGAACACTGGAGTGGGTTGCCATTTCCTTCTCCAATGCATGAAAGTGAAAAGTGAAAGCGAAGTCGCTCAGTCGTGCCCGGCTCTTAGCAGCCCCATAGACTGCAGCTCACCAGGCTCCCCCATCCATGGGATTTGCCAGGCAAGAATACTGGAGTGGGGTGCCATTGCCTTCTCCGAATGAGTTCCTAACAGTCCTCAATTCCACAAAAGGAGCCAACAGTTAGGGCAGGACATGGAAGGAATTTTCAACATTGGAAGGACACACACCCCTTCAGGTCTGAGCTCTCATACAGAGCAAATGGGGATCTAGCTTCCTGTCAGTGTCTCAGCATCATTTACCCTGATTTTGGATCAAGCAGCACAGAAATTGAAAGGAGATGGTTCTAACTGACACAAAATTCTCCATCACCTTTTCTCTTGAAAGAAGGAAAAAATATATTGATTGGGAAAGAAGACTTGTAAAGAGGCTCCAGATAAATCGGATGGAAGGAAGAGTGACCCTCCTAAGAGAGTCCCAGGGCATCTGTGCACACCCTACATGACCTGTGCGTCTCATTCGTGGGAGAAGGCGGGCGGTGCCACTGCATACGCTAACCTCTGTCGCCGCCCTACGGTGGCCAACATGAGCAGCAGAATTTGGAATCATCAGGGAAAATATTCTAGTGCTGCCTAGCTCTTCAGCCTTTACCCTAAAACTCCCCACTACTCCCTAAACTGTTGCAGTTGTCTAGTTGGTCAGTCATGTCTGACTCTTTGCGACCCCATGGACTATAGCCCACCAGGCTCCTCTGTCCATGAGATTTCTTGCCATGAGGCAAGAATACTGGAGCAGGTTGTCATTTTCTTCTCCAGGGGATCTTCCTGACCCAGGGATCAAGCCTATGTCTCCTGCATTATAGGCAGATTCCTTACCACTGAGCCACCAGGGAAACCTACTCCCTAAGTTACTGTAATGCTAAATGGGGCCACACTGAAGAAGCAAAGATGGGGGCAGAAAGAAGGATACGGAGCTCTCTGCCTCCTACCTGGTGTGATACATATGGAAGCCACGGCATCGGTAAGTAACTCAGACAGGAAATACAAGGGCAAGATATTCTGCAACCATCAAATAATGAATATAAATGTACCTATATGTCCTGACCTTTGGATATAGCCAATCTTTAGATACAAATGTGGTCACATGTATGGTACTGCCCCAAAGAAACTGGCACACTAAATAGCAGAAATTGCCGCGCTCTCTCTCCAAGAGTTCTTTGGGCCCCAGACAGCGTCATATGGTGTTACCAATAAGAACTGGAAATTCACTGCCGTCATAAATACCCCTGCTCTTGGCTCCTTGAGACCAGTGGCAGCCAGATGTAGAAGACAAGTCACACATTCTTGAACGGCCTGACTTTTCCAGTTCATTACACACGTTTGACACATTCTGGGCATGCAGTGTTGGAAGCTGGGTGGGTGGGTCCTCCAGAAGCAGATGTTGAGATGAAGTTTGGGATATGAGATATTTACTCAGAATCAAAACCTGTGACAGGAAGCAGGATAAAGCAGGAATGAGCTGAGGGAGAAGTCAAGCTGTGGCATAAGCCAAACCCGTGTGGAAATCTGGGCTGAAAACTTACCCAAAGCAAAGCTCTGAGAATTTATACCCCTGAAATAAAGGGCCAGCCCATGTTCAGTTATCAGACGTAGACTACTGTCCTAGAATGGAAGTGGTCTTGGGCAAAAGCAAGTTCTCTCCAGGTGAGGCAGAGTCTAAAGCAGATGATGGCTAGAGGCTGTTTGCTGATTGCATGTCTCACTGCCGGTTAGCAAATGCTTTCTTGAAGAGAGATCTCCATGGTGCCTATCACTGTCTACCATACGAATGGGTTAGTCCAAACTAGGGAGGAGGGCAAAGAGATGGAAAGATCAGTTTAGTTCAGTCGTTCAGTCGTGTCTGACTCTTTGCGACTCCATGGACCGCAGCACAGAAGATAAAAATACATAAATGGGACAAGGAGTGAAGCTGGAGCCACCGTGGGTGTGTGTGTGTGTGTGTGTGTGTGTGTGTGTGTATTTGTTAGTTGCTCAGTCATGCATGATTCTTTATGACCCCATGGGCTATAGCCTGCCAGGCTCCTCTGTCCATGGAATTCTCCAGACGAGAATACTGGAGTGGGTAGCCATTCTCTTCTCCAGGGAATCTTCTGAACCCAGGGATCAAACCTGGGTCTCATGCATTATAGGAAGATTCTTTACCATCTGAGCCACCAAGGAAGCCCAGAGCGACCTAGACTTGAGGTCAAACCCACTCCCAGTCCTCGGCCTGGGAAGACCTGGAGTCAGAGGTCACTCAGCCTCCACTGTAACGGCCCCCACCATGGAGCCTCCAATAACCCGACAGGCTTGCCGATTGCAACTTGATCCTCTTGGCTTGGGCGTCAATCTCCTCAATGATGATGAGGCACGGGACCACTCAGTGCCCACATTTGTACAACCCAAAAGGGGGAGTGGTTAAGGAGGTGGGCAGTTAAGGTCTTATTTGACAATCAGTTCAGTTCAGTTGCTCAGTTGGGTCCGACTCTTTGTGACCCCATGGACTGCAACATGTCAGACCTCCCTGTCCATCACCATTTCCCAATGTTTGTCAAACTCATGTTAACAGACATAACAGAATTATAACTAAGTATTCTATTTATTTTGTTTATTTTCTGAAGTTGATGAAAGAAAAAAGGAAGGAAGAAAAGGAGGGAGGAAGGAACAGATTAAAGAAACCATCAGTTAAAGTTTTGACTGAAAAATTAAATGTATGTCACTAGTTGATAAATTAATTAGTTAAATTGATTCTCAGAAAGGGGGGTAGATGAAAAATGAGCAATGGGTTGCCTTAATTAATGTTCCAACCTCCTTCCTGCCAGAGCTTCTTATTAATGTTAATCTATGAAGGAATGACTTCACTGAAATATGCTGCTCACCTGACTAAGAATAATAATTTGCTTTGTCAGCCAAGAATTCAAAACAGTGGGGACACTTCACATATTATAAATGCACAAGTATTATTGAAGTGGTGTTTCAAACAAGGATATATTTTCTTAAGATACTATAAAACCATTTAATTCTGTTAAGCTATAAAAATATTTGCATTTATTGAAGTAATTATTTGGTTTTGTAAAATTCAACTTAAATTTTAGAAATAGTACCATTCATTTCTAGGAATAATAAGGCTATAACTGTAGGGCAACTGCAGAGAAAAAGACAGAGCCAGGCAGTCAGACAAGAAAAGGGAAATTTATTAGAGGGACAGAGAATGAATGGCCCTCAAGGAGAACCCGTGTCCTCCCTTTCTGATGGGGTCTTTCGTACACCCCACCAAAGAGAAACTCTCTGCAGGGATGGTCACATAGCCAGAGGTCTGGAATCTGGAGATCTTACAGCTTTGAGAAGATAGGTGCCAGTGAGAAAACAGCATGCCATTTGGGCAGTTTCATCAGTCTCACTGATCAGTTCAGTTCAGTTCAGTAGCTTAGTTGTGTCTGACTCTACGATCATATGAATCGCAGCACACCAGGCCTCCCTGTCCATCACCATCTCCTGGAGTTCACTCAGACTAGGAATTAAATAAGAAGGGTGACAAGCACACAGCCTTGATGTACTCCTTTCCCAATTTGGAACCAGTTGGTAGTTCCATGTCCAGTTCTAACTGTTGCTTCTTGACTTGCAAACACGTTTCTCAGGAGGTAGGTAAGGTGGTCTGGTATTTCTATCTCTTTCTTTCAGAATTTCCCACAGTTTTTTGTGATTCACACAGTCAAAGGCTTTAGCATAGAGTCAGTGAACCAATCTCACTCCTGGGTATATATCCAGTTCAGTTCAGTCGCTCAGTCGTGTCCGACTTTTTGCACCCCCATGGACTGCAGCATGCTAGGCCTCCCTGTCCATCACCAACTCCCAGAGTTCACTCAAACTCCTGTCCATTGAGTCGGTGATGCCATCCAACCATCTCTTCTTCTGTTGTCCCCTTCTCCTCCTGCCTTCAGTCTTTCCCAGCATCAGGGTCTTTTCAAATGAGTCAGCTTTTCACATCAGGTGGCCAAAGTATTGCAGTTTCAGCTTCAGCATCAGTGCTTTCATTGAATATTCAGGATTGATTTCCTTTAGGATGGATTGGTTGGACCTTCTTGCTGTCCAAGGGACTCTCAATATATCCAAACAAAACTGTAATTAAAAAAGAAACATGCACCCAAATGTTTTCAGGTGGCCAAAGTATTGCAGTTTCAGCTTCAGCATCAGTGCTTTCATTGAATATTCAGGATTGATTTCCTTTAGGATGGATTGGTTGGACCTTCTTGCTGTCCAAGGGACTCTCAATATATCCAAACAAAACTGTAATTAAAAAAGAAACATGCACCCAAATGTTCATTGCAGCACTATTCTTAACAGCCAAGATATGGAAGCGACCTATACGTCCATCGCCAGATGAATGGATAAATGTGTGGTCCAAATATGCAGTGCAAAATTAGCCATAAAAAAGAATCAAATAATGCCACTTGCGGCAACATGGATGCACTTGGAGATTATCATACTAAGTGAAGTAAGTCAGAAGAAGAAAGGTAAATACCATACGATATCACTTATATGTGGAAACTAAAAAATATGACACAAATGAACATATCTATGAAATAGAAACAGACTCACAGCATAGAAAAGTGACTTGTGGCTTCCAATGGGAGGAGGGCTGGTGAAGGAAAGGACTGGGAGTTTGTGATTAGCAGACGTAACCCATTATATATAGAATGGATAAACAGCAAGGTCCTACTCTATAGCATACGGAACTGTGTTCAATAGACTGTAATAAAACATAATGGAAAAAATTATGAAAAAGAATATATATATATTTATACATACATATATAACTGAACCACATTGCTGTATAGTAGAAATTAACACAGCATTGTCAATCAACTATACATCACTAAAATTTAAAAAATTTCCCCTCCCCACCCCACCACCCATCAAAGGAAAAAAAATCTACATTCTAACTTTGTCCCTTCCCCACTTCCCCTTATAATTAGAGCTTTAATGCATGCAAGTTTGCCCCAATCTCTTGCCTTTCACTATGACCAAAAATTCAGGGTAGTACTTATATCATTTTTCCCCCCAGCTTAGAAGGCTGGGACTAGTGAGTGTACTTGTATTTCTTCTTTGGAGGTGAAAAGTGAAAGTGAAATCGCTCAGTCGTGTCCGACTTTGTGGGACCCCATGGACTGTAGCTTACCAGGCTCCTCTGTTCATGGGATTTTCCAGGCAAGAGGACTGGAGTGGGCTGCCATTTCTTTCTCCAGGGGATCACCCAGAGTCTTTGAAGGTAGGGAACTCAAATAAAGAAGACAGAGTCAGAAACATTTCTATGACCTGAACCTTCATCTGGTATCTGGTGTCCAATACAGAAACATTGTTCCCATTGTTCAGACACACGCCCGGCCTCTGACACACTTACAAGAGGCACACTTTCAGATGTGCCTTTATGAGGCATTCCTTAGGGCCATAGTGGAACGGGGGCAAAGAAAAACTGCAGTGCATTATACCAAGCAGTATCATTTGTAATTTCCAAAGAAATTATTACCAGACTGATGTGGTGCGTCGAGTGAATCCTCCTGGCAATGGGACTTATGCTCAGATGTCACTCATACTTCCCAGCTGACTTGCACCTAAAAATACAATAACGCGGCTGAAGCACCTGCTAGAGATGAACTACACTGAGTTCCCTACATAGAAACCTTCAAGTTGTGAACTTTCAAAGTGCAAACACGTGCTCACACGTCCAGTCACACAAGCTAGTTCGCGTGCCTGGCATTCATTGTCACGTGTCTGCATCCTCTACAGGGAGTTGTATTTTACTGGGCAGTTGTTTGTGATGTCTGTGGATTTGAGAAGGCAAATGAGGAGTCCACAAAGTAACTTACTGACCTTCAGCAAGAACCTAGAGGTGGGTCTGCAAAGGGGTGATTTCACTGAGCTCCTTGCGGTGCAACATGAGACGCTTACCAGTGAAGACGTGTTGGAATCGCAGGCCCAGAGAAAGGATGAAGAGAGACAAGAGCAAGAACTCAGTGAAGAACTGAAGAGACTCTCACCCAGGGAATAGCACGGGGGGTTCTTTATCTGAGGAGGCACTTTTAGCTTTTTGAGGCACAGGATCTGAACATAGAATGGTGCACAAAGGCCATAGCAGACATCCAGAATGCAATCCAGGCTGCCATGTTATCTCAAAGAGCTACTACCCAGACAGTACTGGCTCATGTCTTCAAGAGCATAGATATGTTGCTGGTGAATTTGAGGTTTTTTTCTTCAAAGTAAAAGAATTTTGAGATGAAGCAGAGAGGTTAAGAAAGTCAAGTGAAAGTTTACTTAAGTAAGAATACACTCTTATTGCAAGGATGGAAGCTGAAGCTCCAATACTTAGGCCACCTGATGCAAAGAGCTGACTTGTTGGAAAAGACCCTGATGCTTGGAAAGATTGAGGGCAAGAGGAGAAGAGGGTGGCAGAGGATGAGAGGGTTGGGTGACATCACCGACTCATCAGGCAGAGTTTGAGCAAACTTCAGGAGACAGTGAAGGACAGGGAAGCCTGACGTGCTGCTGTCTATGGGGTTGCAAAGAGTCGGACACAACTTAGCGACTGAACTGAACTGAACTGGGCATCTTCAGAGGGAGTATAACCCTGCCAGCATCTTGATGTCAGACTTCAAATCGAGCCTCCTTGGGACCCCATGGACTGTAGCTTACCAGGCTCCTCTGTTCATGGGATTTTCCAGGCAAGAGGACTGGAGTGGGCTGCCATTTCTTTCTCCAGGGGATCACCCAGAGTCTTTGAAGGTAGGGAACTCAAATAAAGAAGACAGAGTCAGAAACATTTCTATGACCTGAACCTTCATCTGGTATCTGGTGTCCAATACAGAAACATTGTTCCCATTGTTCAGACACACGCCCGGCCTCTGACACACTTACAAGAGGCACACTTTCAGATGTGCCTTTATGAGGCATTCCTTAGGGCCATAGTGGAACGGGGGCAAAGAAAAACTGCAGTGCATTATACCAAGCAGTATCATTTGTAATTTCCAAAGAAATTATTACCAGACTGATGTGGTGCGTCGAGTGAATCCTCCTGGCAATGGGACTTATGCTCAGATGTCACTCATACTTCCCAGCTGACTTGCACCTAAAAATACAATAACGCGGCTGAAGCACCTGCTAGAGAGGAACTACACTGAGTTCCCTACATAGGAACCTTCAAGTTGTGAACTTTCAAAGTGCAAACACGTGCTCACACATCCAGTCACACAAGCTAGTTCACGTGCCTGGCATTCATTGTCACGTGTCTGCATCCTCTACAGGGAGTTGTATTTTACTGGGCAGTTGTTTGTGATGTCTGTGGATTTGAGAAGGCAAATGAGGAGTCCACAAAGTAACTTACTGACCTTCAGCAAGAACCTAGAGGTGGGTCTGCAAAGGGGTGATTTCACTGAGCTCCTTGCGGTGCAACATGAGACGCTTACCAGTGAAGACGTGTTGGAATCGCAGGCCCAGAGAAAGGATGAAGAGAGACAAGAGCAAGAACTCAGTGAAGAACTGAAGAGACTCTCACCCAGGGAATAGCACGGGGGGTTCTTTATCTGAGGAGGCACTTTTAGCTTTTTGAGGCACAGGATCTGAACATAGAATGGTGCACAAAGGCCATAGCAGACATCCAGAATGCAATCCAGGCTGCCATGTTATCTCAAAGAGCTACTACCCAGACAGTACTGGCTCATGTCTTCAAGAGCATAGATATGTTGCTGGTGAATTTGAGGTTTTTTTCTTCAAAGTAAAAGAATTTTGAGATGAAGCAGAGAGGTTAAGAAAGTCAAGTGAAAGTTTACTTAAGTAAGAATACACTCTTATTGCAAGGATGGAAGCTGAAGCTCCAATACTTAGGCCACCTGATGCAAAGAGCTGACTTGTTGGAAAAGACCCTGATGCTTGGAAAGATTGAGGGCAAGAGGAGAAGAGGGTGGCAGAGGATGAGAGGGTTGGGTGACATCACCGACTCATCAGGCAGAGTTTGAGCAAACTTCAGGAGACAGTGAAGGACAGGGAAGCCTGACGTGCTGCTGTCTATGGGGTTGCAAAGAGTCGGACACAACTTAGCGACTGAACTGAACTGAACTGGGCATCTTCAGAGGGAGTATAACCCTGCCAGCATCTTGATGTCAGACTTCAAATCGAGCCTCCAGCACCGTGAGACAGTAAATTTCTCTCATTGAGGTTACCCAGTGTGTGGTCGTCTGTTACAGCAGTCCTAGCAAGCCAGCATGGATGGGGAGTGGGGTCTGGGGGTCCTGGGGCAGAGCCTGGGTGGCAGAGGGAGAACCTTCCGAGGCTTATGGCAGTGTGTATTTTCCAACAAGTGTGGAAGCATTTCAGTACTTGAGCAATCAGCTCGGCTATGCGTCAGTTTGTATACAAACTGGTTACCCGGCCAGACTCTGTGGTGGGGGCTCACAGTCTGTCTCTTCCAAGGATGTGTAAGAGGAAAGAGAATCATGTTTTCAGGAGAGTTAGACAAGGCACCTACTTTAATGGGGGTTAGAGAAGAACATGCTTATTCAGGTCCATTTTAGCTGTGTGAGTGCCTCCAGCTCCATTCTGGGTTATGCACCTACAAGTCACTTACGCTGCCCAGGTGGCTCAGGGGTAGAGAATCCACCTGCCAACGCACAAGACACGGGTTGGGTCCTAGGGTGAGGAAGATTTCCTGGAGGACGAAATGGCAACCCGCTTACTCCAGTAGTCTTGCCTGGAGAATCCCATGGACAGAGGAGCCTGGGGCATGCAGTCCATGGGGTCGCACAGAGCTGGACACGATGAGCGACTAAGCATGCACTCACCAGTTGCTTTCGTGGCCAGGCACCAACAGAGGACACAGAGGCTAAGACTCAGCCTCTGACCTCCTATAATTTGCATTTAGTTGGAAAGACAAGATTATGTCATTCAAAAAAGAGCTTATATAAACCCATCAAAACTTGAGATCAATATAACTTATACACATTGTTGTTGCTATTACTGTAAGAACTCACTCAGATGACTGCACTGAGTTAAAGATTCCCATCACTCCAAGAGCTCTTCCATGAGATGAATGGCTATGAAATGCTCAAGCCAACGGTTCACACCTTCTCTCTCAATCGTGGGCCCACAATCGTGGGCTCCTTCTAAACAAATCAGAACAGATCCGTCAGCTTTCCACATATGATCTCAATGTTCCCCTCACAAAGTTTTATAGTCGCATTCTTGACGTTTGAATTCATTTTACATTTGGTTTCTGTGAGTCCATCCTGCTTGTGAAATGTTAGGAGGCCTAGCTTGTGTTTCATCGACTTGCCCTCAAGCCTGCTGAGATTTCTAGTTTGCTTAGAGCATGTGGATGTGGGTCAGACACACAGATACGAGCTGTGTACTGACCCTTTTTAGAAAAAAAAAAACCCAGGGAGCATTCTCCGTGCGGTGAGGAAGGCAGGTCTGACCGACAGGAAGAAGGAGGGGATGGGTGAGGCTGAACAGCAACAGGAGGATTTGCCAAGGGCCTTCCTGGGACCCAGAGCCCACCAGGAACTCGGCGCCCTTTTTAGCCCTGTTTATACCCGGAGAGCACACAGCCTCAGCATCATCCCCTCTGAATGAGAATGTGCGGGTACAGAGAGGATATGGACGAGTTCCCATCTCTCAGAGACCTGTTGGAGATTCCATGGGATATAATCCTGGCCACACAATCCAGGAGGAAGCTTCACCAATTGCTCCATTGTCTCTGGGACCAGTCTGGATTCTGTGAAGCCAACTGGCAAAATGTGTCCTTTCCTCTGGCCAGAAACACGGTGTCTTTGGAAATCTGAACTCACCTTGACTCTTCTTCCCTCTTTTTGTTCTTGGGCTTTGCTTTCCTTCCAGTCCGATTTTCCTCATTAACTGCTTCAAATCTAAAACTTGGACACCCACTAGACAAGGAAGACACTGTCACTGCAGATTCTGTGAGGCTGGGAGACAGAAGCTTCAGGAATAGAACTGGGAACAGAGGCATTTTGAAGATCTATTATTTAGAAACGTACCTG
>SJYC01046226.1:0-29299 GCA_006408675.1 Madoqua kirkii
TAAAGTCATGTATCTTGGAAACAAAAGTCATGCAATTAAGACCCTTTTTGTGTGTGTATGAAGGAGTTTTCACAGGAAAAATGTTTAAAGGCTTTTTGTTTTTTTTTAGATTATGAAAGTAACAACAAAAAAGTAACAACATGTAAAGGTACCTATGGATTATGATAATTTAGCAAGCTCTCTCTTGAGCCAAGTGTCCTTTAAATCCTTACAGAAGGAAACTGTTGGTTCCTTTCCTACCATAACTAGGGTAGCATCGGGTTCTGGATGATTGGCACTTCTCTCTCCAGTGCCTTTATTTAAAATACATAGTGACTTCAATACTTTGATAAAAATAACATGGTTATTAAAAATAATTCAAGTAGTTCAGAACATCACCACAAATTTCATTAGTTAGAAACAGTAGTCCTTAAAATGTGGTGGACAAACCTTTGTCCACTCTTGGAGAGAATGTGAACCGGTGCAGTCATCATGGAAACCAGTACAGAGGCGCCTCAAAATTTGCAAATAGAAATACCATACAATCTAGCAATTCCACTTCAGGGTATTTATCCAGAGAAAATGAAAACACTAATTTAAAAAGTACATATATGCACCCCCCCCAACCCCGTTCACAGCGCCTCTATTTACAATAGGCCAGGTATGGACGAAACCTGTGTCCATCACAGACTAATGGATAAAGAAAAACAGATCACACACACCAAAATGAAATACTACTCAACCATATAAAAGGATGAAATTTTGCCATTTGCGGCAACATGGATGGACCTAGAAGGTATTATTATGCTTAGTGAAATAAATCAGAGAAAGACAGATACTGTGTGTGTTCACTTATATGGGGAATCTAAATATCTAAACGAAACAGAAATACACAGATACAGAGAATTATACATTCAAATTCATACAAACTTCCTTCTGTGGCTGCCAGAGGGAAGAGGGGTGGAGAGGGGTGAAATGGTGAGTGGAATCAAAAGGTACAAACTGCTAGCTATAAAATAGCTGTTACAAGGATGTCATGTATAACAAGGGAATATAATCAATCTTTCATAGTAACTTTTTATATGGGATTTAATCTATAAAGTTATCAAATTAGTGTGTGAATACCTGGATACTTCCTTCTGTGGCTGCCAGAGGGAAGAGGGGTGGAGAGGGGTGAAATGGTGAGTGGAATCAAAAGGTACAAACTGCTAGCTATAAAATAGCTGTTACAAGGATGTCATGTATAACACAGGGAATATAATCAATCTTTCATAGTAACTTTTTATATGGGATTTAATCTATAAAGTTATCAAATTAGTGTGTGAATACCTGGAACAAATGTAGTATTGTCAACTATGGTTCAGTTTTTTAAAGTGTCATTCACTGGTCAGAATGGTCTAAATCGATGAATTTACAATAAATGCTGGAGAGGGTGTGGAGAAAATGACTCTTCCTACACTGTGGGTATGAATGTAACGTGATATGCTGATGGAGAACATTATGGAGGGTCCTTAAGATACTGAAAATAGAGTTCCCATATGGTCGAGCAATTTCACTCCTGGGCACAGAGCTGGTAAAAAGGGAAACTCTGATTTGAAAAGACACACGCACCTCAGTGTTCACAGCAGCACTAATCACAATAGCCAAGACAGGAAGGCAACCCAAACGCCCGACAGGTGAGCGGGTAAGGAAGATGCGCTATGTATGAACAATGGAACACTGCTCAGCCACAAAACGGACGCAAATGGTGCCATTCGCAGCAACCCGGATGGACCTAGAAAGACAGGTACGTGTCATTTATTTGTGGAATCTAAAAAAGACATGAATAACTCACTTACAAGACAGAAACAAGTCACAGATGTAGAAAACAACCTTACAGTACCAACAGGGAAGGCCTGGGAGGGATAAATAAGGCGTTTGGGGTTAGCCACTATATATAAAATAGATATGCACTACAGTACGCACTGGGCTTCCCTGATGGCTCAGTGGTCAAGAATCTGCTGTTGTGCAGAAGACATGGGTTCCATCCTTGGGGCAGGAAGATCCCCTGGAGAAGGAAATGGCTACCCACTCCAGTGTTCTTGCCTGGAGAATTCCATGGACAGAGGAGCCTGGTGGGCTACAGTCAGTCCATGGGGTCGCAAAGAGTTGTACACAACTTAGCAACTAAACAAAAATAACAAGCAAGGGTTGTATAGAGGGTTCCCTTATGCCCAGCTATCCTGTCTCCAGTCATCCCCATTGTTAATAGTCCCCATTAGTCTCCATACTCTGTTAGTATCCTCCATTAGCAGGATACTGCTGATAAGGAGGAATTGTTCTTAGAACCCCCTATTGTTCTTAAGTTCTTTCAGCTGGTCCGGTAATGAAGCTGATACAAGACAGAAAAAAACACGAGGAAAAAACAATTTAATTTGTATGCATGGAGGTCTCATAGAACTAGAATCCCCAAAGTGACCAAAGCAAACTGTTTGTGAATCATATTTAGACAAAGAAACAGTTATTTGTGAAGGCTTGACAAAACAAAGGGGCTTGTGCTTGGAGGAGCAGGCTGAATGAAGAAGCAACAGTTTGTTGACACAGCTTTCCCAGCCCGGAATTCCCTAACTGGTGACCAGGATGCTTTCTATCCTCCTGGTGGGAGGATACCTTCACTTGGGAGATTTATTTCCTGTTTTCAGGGGGAAAGACCAGGTAAGAGTCAGTTAAAAAAAATTTTTTTTTCACCAGCAGCTTCTCAGGTAACTTTAGTCCAAAGCAATCAATATGCCATTGAGGCCTATTTTTGGACAGCCCTGTGTGATAACTGCGCTCAGTTATGTCCGACTCTGCGATTCCCTGGACTGTAGCCCACCAGGCTCCTCTGTCCGTGGAATTCTCCAGGCAGGAATACTGGAGTGGGTTGCCATTCCTTTCTCCAGATGATCTTTCCAACCCAGGACTGAACTCAGGTCTCCTGCACTGCAGGATTCTTTACCGTCTGACCTACCAAGAGACAGCCTTGGACCTCAACAATCCATTTGTCAAAACTAATGGACTCATTTGTCAAGGCTAACGAACATTATTACTGACAAAATTCCATACTTTATTCAAACTTCCTTAGTTTTCACTCAACATCCTTTTCCTGTCCCTGGGACTCATCTGTTGATCGGACACCACGTTACATGAAGTCATCATTTCTCTAGGCTTGTCCGGTCTGTAACAGTCTCTCAGATTTTTTTTTTTTAATGAACTTGAGAATTCTGAAGAACATGGGTCAGAATACTTCGTAGCTTGGCCCTCAGTTTGGGTCTCTCTGATGTTTTTCTCATGATTGGAGTTAGCATGCTTGGGAGGAAGACTTCACAGATAAAGTGCCGTCCTCATGCACCATGTCCCCAGGGTACACGCTATCAAGCCGATGATGTTAAACTTGACTGTACATCTGCGACAGTGTTTGCAGTGTTTTTTTCCACCCTTGCCCTCCTTTCCAAACTGTACCTTTTGGAGGGAAGTCACTCTAGGCAGCCCATATTTAAGGGCTAGAGAGTTATGCTCTATTAATTTCAGAATATAGCCCCTACATAAATTGTTTGAAATTGGTTTTTGGTTTTTGCCACAATGCTCAGCTTGTGGGGTCTTTGTTCTTCAGCCAGGAATTGAACCCAGGCCCTTTGCAGTGGAAGTGAGGCATCCTAAGCACTAGAATGCTAAGGAATTCCTTGAAATTCTTTTGTACAGAAAATTTGTCTATTCTTATTTATTTACCTACTCATTCATTTGTGACAGTATGGATTCAAAGGTATTTATTTTATACTTTGGGTTATAATCCAATACTACATTATTTATTTTGTTGTTCAAATTGTTTCCGCTTTGGCCGAGGATAGCGTTTTCAGATAGTCCTTGAGTCCCTTTGACACACACCCACTGTCTTTTTTTTAAGGATAATTGCTTTACAGAATTTTGTTGTTTTCTGTCAAATGTCACCATGAATCAGCCATAGGTACACATATATCCTCTCCCTTTTGAACCTCCTCCCTCCCATCTCCCTCCCTATCCCTCCCCTCTAGGTTGATACAGAGCCCCTGTTTGAGTTTCCTGAGACATACAGCAAATTCCCTTTGGCTATCTATTTTACATATGGTAATGTAAGTTTCCATGTTACTCTTTCCATACATCTCTCCTCCTAAGTCAGAAAGAGAAAGATAAAGATCGTATTCTAATGCATATATACGGAATCTAGAAAAATGGTACTGAAGAATTTATTTACAGGGCAACAGTGGAGAAACAGACATAGAGAACAGACTTATGGACTGTCTTGTGTTTTTGAGCACTTCTTTACTTTCTGGCACCATAAGATGCTCCAGGTTCATCTGTATATTCCCATCCCAGCCCTAGGATCAGACATTTCTCCAGTGAGTCCTGTTCCCCTTTACTGAAAGATAGTATTTAGAATCCAAGATCTGGTGCTGGGTGTTCTCTGTGTCATTGGAATCTAGCACGTCTTTCCTTTTTATTTCTTCTAGACCCTCTCAGCTGAAAGAGTAGAGAATTTTTTCTGTGTACAGTAACCAGTATATATACACATATCCCTTGGACGGCAAGGAGATCAAACTAGTCAATCCTAAAGGAGATCAACACTGAATATTCATTGGAAGGACTGATGCTGAAGCTGAAACTTCAGTATTTGGCCACCTGATGCAAAGAGCTGACTCACTGGAAAGGACCCTGATGCCGGGAGAGACTGAAGGCAAAAGGAGAAGGGGATAGCAGAGGATGAGATGGTTAGACAGCATCACCAACTCAATGGACGTGAGTCTGAGCAAACTCCGGGAGACAGTGGAGGACAGAGGAGCCTGGCGTGCTGCAGTCCATGGGGTCACAAAGATCTGAACATGACTTAGCAACTGAACATCAACAAAAATATACATATCTATAAATATTCCTTACGCATCTGTCTATATATTATGATAAATATGAGTCCATACTAATGTCTGCAAGTCGCAAGTCTAATCCATTACCATACATTTTAAAAATACTGTGACAGTAGAGAAATATAAAGCCAATGTGATTTTTTTCTCTGCTCTTATTTAAGTCACTTTTCGTAGCAATTTTATCTTTGGCATTCAGTAGCTTTACCAGGCCCTCCCTGCATTACAGTTGACCATTTTAACTGAACCCAGGCTCCATGAGTGGGACAGAAGTGTTCAGAGGACAAGACAAGGAGAGCACCTTCTCCACGACTTCCAGGCTAAGCTCTACGGTGGTTGCTTCATTCTTGGCACGAAGACTTCTCTTTGGCCCCTCGTATTGTTCAACTAGGGTAAAAACTCTTCTTAGGCAAGTAACTTAGAGTAAGGAATTGTAGTTTTAAAATATATGCTCACATTTGTGCAGAGTAAAAGTCACTGCTTGTGATGTGCAATTCCATGTCTTTTCGCAAATGTATACAGATGTGTGTCTATCACAACAGCCATGATACAGAGCAGCTCCTTCACCCCCTAATGCATATATACGCCCTAAACTGCCCTATTTCCCTTCACGGTCAACCTCCTCCCCCTCTTGCCAGCATTTGATAACCCCAGCCCTATAGTTTTGTCTTCTTCAAAATGTCATATAGCATGCAGTCTTTCGGATCTGGTATTTCACTTTGCAAAAAATGCATTTGAGATTCCTTGACATTATTACATAAAATCTCATAATTTTAATATTAAGATCTATGTACTGTATCAGCGTAGCTTAGATTTTTGCTCTAGTGAAACCCTAGAATACCTCTTCTAGTTTCCTTTTGCTACATAACAAATCAGTGCAGTCTTGGGAAGTTTAAATATCAGTTTGGACTTCCCTGGTGGTGCAGTGGGTGAGTCTGCCTGTCACTGCAGGGGACATGGGTTTGATCCTGGTCCAGGAAGATCGCACATGCCGTGGGGCAGCAAGCCCAAACTCTAGAGCCCGCCAGCTGCAGCGGCTGAAGGCCACCTACCTAGAGCCCAAGCGCTGGAGCGGGAGATTAAATATCAGTTTGGACTTCCCTGGTAGTGCAGTGGGTGAGTCTGCCTGTCACTGCAGGGGACATGGGTTTGATCCTGGTCCAGGAAGATCGCACATGCCGTGGGGCAGCAAGCCCAAACTCTAGAGCCCGCCAGCTGCAGCGGCTGAAGGCCACCTACCTAGAGCCCAAGCGCTGCAGCGGGAGAAGCCACAGCGGTGAGAAGTCTTCGCGTGGCCACGAAGAGCAGTCCCGGCTCACCACAGCGAGGGAAAGACTGCGCCAAGCAACAGAGACTCAGCGCAATCACAAATTTAAAAAAAAAAGCCCAATAAAATTATATTACAAAAAATCCCCACCAGTATATTAACTCACAGTTTCCATGGGTCTGGAGTCCAGGCACAGTGGGTTCCTCTGCTCAGGGTCCACAAGGCTGCAGCCAGCCTGTCAGTCTGGGTTGCCATCTCACCTGAGGCTCACAACCCTCTTCTAAGTTCACCTCCGGCGGAACTTCAGTTCATTGCAGCTACAGGACTGAGGTCTTTGCCCTGTCAACACTTCGACTTCAGTGCTGTGAAACCGATTTTGGATTTCTGACCTCCCAAATTGTAAGAGAAGAAACATGTGTGTTTCAAGCTACTAAACTGTGGTCATTTCTTACAGCATCACCGAGAGACGAAAGCTGCACATCAGGAGAGAAGGGTATGGCCAGGGAAGGCGTCCCCAGAACAGGGGCTCGCAGGCTCTTCCCACGGCCAGCTCGTGGCAAGAAATACGTTGTAAATTATACCCAATCTGAGCAAACATATGCAGTTAGACACAAATATATACTGCAAAGTTTTACAAATCAACATTTATTCCACAAAGCACGACCACGACATTTTCAGAACTATTTTATTCTATTCCATTTTTTTTAATGCTGGGTGAAAGTGAAAGTGAAAGTCATTCAGTCGTGTTTAAGTCTTTACAGTCGTGTCTGTCTTTACAGTCCATGGAATTCTCCAGGCCAGAATACTGGAGAGGGTAGCTGTTCCCTTCTCTAGGGATCTTCCCAACCCAGGGATCAAACCCAGGTCTCCTGCATTGCAAGTGGTCTATTTACCGTCAGAGCCACCAGGATAGCCCAAGAATACTGGAGTGAGTGGCCTGTCCCTTCTCCAGGGGATCTTCCTGACCCAGGATTTGAACCAGGGTCTCCTGCATTGCGGTGGATTCTTTACCAGAAGCCACTAAATAAATTTCATAATCTCTGAGTATCTTGAAAAACACTCTTGTTCAGGGAAGAGACTACCACTTAAGAAACATAGATTGGAACCTAATTGAGATGGGCTTTGAATGTCAACCTCTTGGGAATTCCTTGGGCGTCGAATGGTTAGGACACCATGCTTCCACTAGAGGGGGCCCAGGTTGGAGAACTAAGATCTCACAAACTGCACGGCACAGCCGAATTAAAAAGAAACGTCAACCTCTTGACAGCATAGGACAAATGCTTATTTATAGCAGCTTATAGTTGGAGCCTATAGTAGCTTATAGTTGGTGCCACTGACATCTTGGGCCTAAACAAAGTACAGACTTTGTTTAGCTTTTCTCTGGAATTCCAAATGAATTCTCTTCTCCAGTGGTTCTCAACTGAGGGTGATTCTGTAGCCCTGAGGACACTGGGCAAAAATGTCTGGAGACATTTTTGTTGTTACAACTAGGAGAAAGACTGCTATTAGCATAAAGTGGGTCGAGGCCAGGGCGGACACTGCCAGTCATTCCACAACGCGAATGACGGCCCCCATGACAATGGATTACCCCGGCCTCGTGTCTAGGTTGAGGTTAAGAAGCTGCGCTCCACCCTCACCTTCTCTTAGTCTGTGGTGTCCAGATCAGCTGCGTCCGTCTCCTTAGAAGCCCTTTCCAGGCCCATCCTCCCTTACTATGCCCTGTGGTCTAAAATGTCGCCTTTTCTAGCTGGCAGAAGACAGTCACAAGCGCTTAAGAGTTATGTTTGTGTTTTAATCCATGACAGCTGCTGTAACAAACACCACAAATTGGGTCTCTTATACACAAATGTGCTTCTCACAGCTCAGGAGGCTGGGAGTCCAGATCGAGGTGCCAGCATTATGGAGGGAGGTGGTCCTCTTCCGGCTTGAGACTTTCCAGCAATGCTGGGTGGCGGAAGAGGAGCGCAAGCCCCCGGGGGCCACCTTTATAAAGGCATGTGTCCCACTTGGGAAGGTTCCGCCCTCATGACTAAGTGCCTCTCAAAGGCCCCATCTCCTGATACATCGTCTTGGCGGGGGGTTAGATTTCAACATATTAGCTTTGGGGGAATACACTCAGACCACACCAGCTTGTGATAAACGGCAGCTGCCTTTAGAAGGGCTGACAAATGGAAAGCAGCGACTGGTGAAAAGTGCACGAGCTCTTCTTGGCACACAGCGGCTCACTCCAGACTGCAGCTCAGTGAATTACACCACCACATCTACGAACTGTTTCAGGCTTGCCAAACGACAAAACAGCTCATCTGGCCATCGTTTTGCTTTATTAGATTTTACTACAGTCAGACTTAGGGGCTTCCCTGGTGGCTCAGATGGTAAAGAATCTGCCATCTCCTGCATCTGCCAATGCAGGAGACCCAGGTTCAATTCCTGGGTTGAGAAGATCCCCAGGAGAAGGCAATGGCAACCCACTCTAGTATTCTTGCCTGGAAAATCCCATGCATAGAGAAGTCTGGCAGGCTACAGTCCATGGGGTCACAAAGAGTCAGACACAACTGAGCAATGAACACACAGTCAGACTTTACAGCTGAAAGCCATCTGAATGGGAGACAAGCAGCACTGGCCCACTGAACACTGAAAAGATAATACATTTCATATTATAAAGCTGTTTAAGAGGTTTTTCCCTCTAAAACTAACTTTACAGTGTCCCTAATTCTGAATGTGCCATGGGCAGGGCGCTAGAAAGCAGTTTAAGAGTAGAAGGGAACAGTGAATAATCACCTTCTGTTGTTGCTGCAAGTAACTGGTATAAAATATACCATATGTTTAGGAAGTGACATCTCATTAGAGCTGATGGGGGACAACTTTCTAGGGGAGGCGCAGGCCGCAGTCGCAGGGCCAGATCCTTGGGAGACGTCAGGAGTGACGTGCACAGAGGAGGGCGTGGTGGTGCCTAGTGTAAAGGGTGGATTGTGAAAATAATCTGTTTCAGCCTTCATATTTGGGGTGGTCTTTAGGGGAAAAATACCACATGCATTGTTAATTCTAGAATGAATGCTTCTGTGGTTTAAGTATGACTGTCTCGTCAGTTTCAGAGAAACATGAAAGCACCTATAAAAATAAACTCCAGGAAGTGGAAGATACATTACAAAGAGGGCTTAAACATAATAATTAGAACTCCTGCCTTCTGAAACTAAGATAGCTTTACTGCGGAAAATACTCCGGCCTTAGTTTCTGTGTTGCGGTATGCAGCCCTCCCCCAACCCCAGGGGCATCTGGAAGAGTAGTCTTGGCAAACCAAACATCAGGAGCTTAAATGGTTAAGGAAGGTGTCTGAAAGGGAAAGTTCCAGAAGGGCACTGTTCCAAGCAGAACAATCCTTTGAAAGTTAAAAATATTCTTTACTAGCCAGCCAGGATCCTTCTGCACTTGTATGTATTTCCCCCCTGGAGCAAAAACATATGTTTTTTTTTTAAGCAACCATTTCATTAAATGCCAGTCTTCTGTTTGGCACGGTGCTAGGCACATTACATAGATTATTCATGGAGTTTCTGCTGTGTAGTCAAGTCATGTCCAACTCTTTTGCAACCCCATGGATGGTAGCCCACCAGCTCCTCTCTCCATAGGACATCTTGAGCAAGAATACTGGAGTGGGTTGCCATTTCCTTCTCCAGGGGATCTTCCTGACCCGGGCTCAGATTGAAACCATGTCTTCTGTAGATCTGGCATTGTCATGCATACCACTGAGCGACCACGTAAATCCAGTTCATACAGTCATCCCAGTAATTCTATGGGATAAGTACCACTGGCATATTCTACTTACATGTGAGAAAACTGAGGCTTAGCTGCCTCACATATTTGGTTTAACAAAGACAAGCTAGAATTAAAAATCTGGTGATTTGCGAGGAAACCAGAATTGAAAGAGACACATGTACCCCAACTTTCATCAAAGAACTGTTTGTAATAGCCAGGACATGGAAGCAACCTAGATGTTCATCAGCAGACAATGAATAAGAAAGCTGTAGTACATATACACAATGGAATATTAAATCTAGGCACATTACATAGATTATTCATGGAGTTTCTGCTGTGTAGTCAAGTCATGTCCAACTCTTTTGCAACCCCATGGATGGTAGCCCACCAGCTCCTCTCTCCATAGGACATCTTGAGCAAGAATACTGGAGTGGGTTGCCATTTCCTTCTCCAGGGGATCTTCCTGACCCGGGCTCAGATTGAAACCATGTCTTCTGTAGATCTGGCATTGTCATGCATACCACTGAGCGACCACGTAAATCCAGTTCATACAGTCATCCCAGTAATTCTATGGGATAAGTACCACTGGCATATTCTACTTACATGTGAGAAAACTGAGGCTTAGCTGCCTCACATATTTGGTTTAACAAAGACAAGCTAGAATTAAAAATCTGGTGATTTGCGAGGAAACCAGAATTGAAAGAGACACATGTACCCCAACTTTCATCAAAGAACTGTTTGTAATAGCCAGGACATGGAAGCAACCTAGATGTTCATCAGCAGACAATGAATAAGAAAGCTGTAGTACATATACACAATGGAATATTAAAAAGCCATTAAAAAGAATACATTTGAATCAGTTCTAATGAGGTGGATGAAACTGGAACCTATTATACAGAGGAAAGTAAGTCAGAAAGAAAAACACCAATTCAGTATACTAACACATATATATGGAATTTAGAAAGATGGTAATGATGACCCTATATGTGAGACAGCAAAAGAGACACATATGTAAAGAACAAACTTTTGGACTCCATTGGAGAAGGCGAGGGTGGGATGATTTGAGAGAATAGCATTGAAACATGATGCACATGAGTTTGGTTGGTCTCCAGGAGTTGGTGATGGACAGGGAGGCCTGGTGTGCTGCGGTTCATGGGGTCACAAAGAATCAGACACGACTGAGAAACTGAACTGAACTGAACTGATGTATATTACCATATGTGAAACAGATCGCCAGTCCAGGTTTGATGCATGAGGCAGGGTGCTCAGGGCTGGTGCACTGGGATGAGCCTGGGGGGTGGGATGGGGTTTCAGGATGGGGGACACATGTACACCCATGGCTGATTCATGTCAATGTATGGCAGAAACCACTACAATATTGTAAAGTAATTAGCTTCCAATTGAAATAAATTAATTAAATTAATAAACAAATAAAAATCAGGTGATTTGAATCTAGAGATCATGAAATTAATCATTGTGGTACCTGCAATCTTTCCCCAGTGGCTCTCCTGCAAAGCAGGAGCTGCTGGAGGCACAGGCTCGATCTCTGGATTGGGACGATCCCCTGGAGGAGGTCATGGCAACCCACTCCAGTACTCTTCCCTGGAGAATCCCATAGACAGAGGAGCTTGGTGGGGTACAGTTCATGGGGTCACAAAGAGTTGGATGTGACTTTTTACCCTTAAACAACATCTCCTATTCCCTCAACGCCCAGCACCTGGTAACCACCATTTTACTCTGTGTTTTTGAGTTCTGCTTTTTTAGATTCCGTACTTAGGTGTTATCATACCTACTGGCAACCCACTCCAGTGTTCTTGCCTGGGGAATCCCGGGGATGGGGAAGCCTGGTGGGCTGCCGTCTATGGGGTCGCACAGAGCTGTACACGACTGAAGCGACTTAGCAGCAGCAGCAGCATTTATCTTTCTCTATCTGACGTATTGGGCTTCCCTTGTGGCTTAGCTGGTAAAGAATCCTTCTGCAATGTGGGAGACCTGGGTTTGATCCTTAGCATGACGCCTCAAGATCCACATGGCTGTAAATAGCAGGATTTTCTTCTTTCTCATGGATGAGTAATACTCCACTTTGTGTGTACATGTTTCTTTTTTTTCCATGTCCTCACTGACACATATCTCTTGTTGTCTTCGTAACAGCCATTCTAACAGATATGAGTTGATATGTCACTGTGATTTTTTTTAACCTTTTGAAAATTGTAGTTAACTTACAATGTTGTATTAGTTTCAGATGTACAGCAAGTGATTCAGTTATATACATATATATACAGATGTATTTTTCTCAGGGTCTTTTCCATTATAGGTTATTATGACCTACTGAATATATTAATAGTTCTCTGTGCTACCAGAAGATCCTTGTTGCTTATCTATTTTATGTACAGTAGTGTGTACCTGTTAATCCAAAACTCCTTGTTTATCCTATCCCTTTCCCTTTGGTAATATAAGATTGTTTTCTATGTCTGAGTTCATTTGGTAAAAAAATTTCTTTGTATCACTTTTTAAGATTCCACAAGTAAGTGATCTGATACTGGTCTCTGACTTACTTCGCTTAGTGTGATCATCTCTAGGCCCACCCTTGTTGCTGCAGATGGCGCTATTTCATTGCTCTTTATGGCTGAGTGTGTGTGTCTGTGTTTGGCACATCTTCTATTTATCAGTCATCTCTTGATGGACACGTACGGTGCTTTCGTGTCTTGGCTATTGTAAACAGTGCTGCTATGGACATTGGGGTGTTAGTATCTTTTTGAATGAGAGTTTCCACCCTTTCTGGATATATGCCCAGGAGTGGGATTGCTGGATCAGAGGGCAACTCTCTTTCTGTGGAAGATGTCACTGGAACTCTCATAGGGGTCACGCTGAACCTATGGGTGGCAGCAGGGCAGCATGAGCTGTTCCTTTTCCTCTCCCCTTTTATGTGCAGCAGGTTGGTCATTCACAAGCAAACAAAAGTGTCTCTTCACCTTACACCAGAAAACAGAGAGTGGGGTGGGAGAGGGAGGTGAAACTGGTGAATGCAAAATGAGGCAGACAAGCAAAGGCAAACAGAGAGACCCGTGGAAGTCCAGTGAGGCCATCAGGAGAATCAGGCACGCTACTGGAACAGGAGAGAGTCAAGTTTGGAAACAGAGGAGAATCTCAGAAAGGCAGCCTTCCTTCCTAGGGTAACACCGCCTGCTGTGGGCTTTCCCTGCATTGACAATGGTGATTCCCTCACAGTTCAGTTCAGTTGCTCAGTCGTGTCCAACTCTTTTCGACTCTGTGAATTGCAGTACGCCAGGCTTCCCTCTCCATCACCAACTCTTGGAGTTCACTCAAACTCATGTGCATCGAGTCACTGATGCCATCCAGCCATCTCATCCTCTATCATCCCCTTCTTCTCCTGCCCCCAATCCCTCCCAGCATCAGAGTCTTTTCCAATGAGTCAACTCTTTGCATGAGGTGGCCCAAGTACTGGAGTTTCAGCTTTAGCATCATTCCTTCCAAAGAACACCCAGGGCTGATCTCCTTTAAAATGGACTGGTTGGATCACCTTGCAGTCCAAGGGACTCGGCAGTGGTCACAGGACTGGAAAAGGTCAGTTTTCATTCCAATTCCAAAGAAAGGCAATGCCAAAGAATGCTTAAACTACTGCACAATTGCACTCATCTCACACGCTAGTAAAGTAATGCTCAAAATTCTCCAAACCAGGCTTCAGCAATACGCGAACCATGAACTTCCAGATGTTCAAGCTGATTTTAGAAAAGGCAGAGGAGCCAGACATCAAATTGCTCACAATTGCACTCATCTCACATGCTAGTAAAGTAATGCTCAAAATTCTCCAAGCCAGGCTTCAGCAATACGTGAACCGTGAACTCCCTGATCTTCAAGCTGGTTTTAGAAAAGACAGAGGAACCAGAGATCAAATTGCCAACATCTGCTGGATCATCGAAAAAGCAAGAGTTCCAGAAAAACATCTATTTCTGCTTTATTGACTATGCCAAAGCCTTTGACTGTGTGGATCACAAGAAACTGTGGAAAATTCTGAAAGAGATGGAAATACCAGACCACCTGACCTGCCTCTTGAGAAATCTGTATGCAGATCAGGAAACAACAGTTAGAACTGGACATGGAACAACAGACTGGTTCCAAATAGGAAAAGGAGTACGTCAAGGCTGTATATTGCTACCTTGCTTATTTAACTTATGTGCAGAGTACATCATGAGAAACGCTGGGCTGGAAGAAGCACAAGCTGGAATCAAGATTGCCAGGAGAAATATCAATAACCTCAGATATGCAGATGACACCACCCTTATGGCAGAAAGTGAAAAAACTAAAGAGCCTCTTGATGAAAGTGAAAGAGGAGAGTGAAAAAGCTGGCTTAGAGCTCAGCATTCAGAAAATGAAGATCATGGCGTCTGGTCTCATCACTTCATGGGAAATAGATGGGGAAACAGTGGAAACAGTGTCAGACTTTATTTTGAGGGGCTCCAAAATCACTGCAAATGGTGACTGCAGCCAAGAAATTAAAAGACGCTTACTCTTTGGAAGAAAAGTTATGACCAACCTAGATAGCATGTTGAAAAGCAGAGAGATTACTTTGCCAACAGAGGTCTGTCTAGTCAAGGCTATGGTTTTTCCAGTGGTCGTGTATGGATGTGAGAGTTGGACTGTGAAGAAGGCTGAGCGCTGAAGAACTGATTTCCTCACAGGGGAGATGGAAACAAAAGGGTGAGTGGCTAACCAGTGGGCCGCCCCGGTCGCAGGAGGATGGACCTGTTTCTCTTGCAGCATGGATTTCTGAGGAAGGCTCTGTGACTGAGGGGGAAAGGGGGTGAGGAAAGGGAAAGAGGCAGACAAGTATAAGGAATGGCTTTACAGGAACAAGTGCCCTGCGATCTGCTTCAAGATTTTAGCAGGAGGTGTAACCCGCAGTCAAGGAACTCCCTACTGCTAACGGGCATCCACTAAGCCCCAGGTGCTCAGCCCGCACTTCCCCACAGTGTGCGGGCTAGTCCCACATCAGATTCTTTTCTACTGGAGCTCCGTGCAGCCCACGCGCTAGTTTAGGTGAGTGGAGCCGAAAGCTTGACCTGTAGCGCCACCGTGTGGAACACAGAAGTTTCTAACTGCCCATCTGCTAAGCTGAACAAAGTAAACAAGAAAGGTGTGTGGTATTTCAAATGCAACAGTACAGGCACATTTTATCAGACACTATAAAAAAAATCATGGTAATATGGTATAACAAAAATAAAACAATAATTCTGTAGCAACGGAACGCACAGGTCAGAATATTGCAATCTGATAAAGAATTCAAAACAGTTGTTACGAAGAGATTCAATGAGTTACAAGAAAACTCCGAACAACAATTAAAAGAACTCAGGAGTAAAATTAATGAACAGAAGAAGTTATTTACTAAAGAGACTAAAAACTTTTTTTGACAAAGAAACAGACCAAATTCTGGAGCTGAAAAAGTCAATGACTCTGATAAAGAATACATCAGAGAACTTAGGAAAAGAGATAGAAAGGTAAAAAAGGAATTAGTGACCCAGAGTATAAGAACGTGGAAATGACTCTGAAGAGTAAAGACAAACTAAGATGTTTAAAAAGTAAAGAAACCCTGTGAGAACTATGAGATATGAAGGGAAAAACAAATAAAAGAATAGTTGGTCTTCCAGGAGGAGTGAAAGGGGGGGAAGAGTGTATTTAGAGAAATAACAGCTGAGAATTTGCAAACCCTGGGGAAGGAACTAGACAAGCAAGTCCAAGAAACGAGCAGAACATCCTGTTATCTCCATGAAAAAAAGAGCTTCCCAAGACATTATAATGGAATTGTTGAGAAGTGGTAAGAAAGAAAGGACCTTAAAGGCAGCCAGGGAAATAAAGGAAGTAACCTACAAAAGAAACCCTTTAGGCTATCAGCAGATTTCTCATCAGAAATGCTTCGGAACAGGGACATACATATTCAGAGTGCTGACAGATGAAAACTGCCAGCCAAGAACGCGTTATCCAGCACTTATCCTTCACATATGAAGATAAAGGCATTCTCAAACAAAAACTGGGGGAGTTCATCTCCAGGAGAGCTGCCTGGCCAGAGAGGCTGAAAGGAGCTCTTCAAGTTGAAATGAAAAGATGCTAATTAGTGACATAAAAGTAAATCAAAGTGTGCTATATTCTAGCAATGGGGAAAAATAAACAGAATATAGATGACATTTTAAAGTTCTAATTCTTTAATTAAAATGTATTGATTCAGTTTATTAAATAACTAAACAATTCTTTAAAGATTAATTTTTAAAATTTAATTTAAAATAATTCTTTAAATTAATTAAAAAATTAATTACTCCAATCCACGAATTTCCATTTGTGCCTTCTTCCGTTTCTTTCAACAGTCTTCTAGTTTTCATTCTAGAGATCTTTCACTTCTTTGATTAAATTTATTTCTAGGTATTTTTCTGTTTTTGAAGCGATTGTGAAAGGGACAGTTTTTTCAGACCTTTTGATTGTTACTGTATAAATGCACCTGACTTCTGTATGTTAATCTTGTGTCCTGCAACTTAACTGAATTTGTTGATTAGTTCAAACAGTTTTTTTACTGAGTCTCTGGAATTTTCTATATTTAAAATCATAGCATATATTCTGCGAACAATGTCAATTTTATTTCTTCCTCTCAAATTTGGGTGATTTTATGTCTTTATCTTGCTTAAGTGCTCCAGCTAGGACTTCCAGAACTACCTTGAACAAGAGGTGAGAATGACCTTAAGTGTCTTGCTCCTGATCTTAGGAAGAAAGGTTTCAACTTTTCTCCATGGGGTGTATTGTTATAATGTTACCTGTAGATTTCTCATTTTGATTTTGCTGAAGTATGTTCCTTCTATACCAATCTATTGAAGGTTTTTATCATGAAAAGATGTTATATTTTGTCAAGAGCTTTCTCTGAATTTATTGGTTACTCTTCAGTTTTCTCTCTCATATATATTTAATATCTGGTTTTGGAGTCACACTGAATGAGCGGTGTTAACTCAGCAACTGCAGCGCTAGCAACAGAGTCCTAATGAAACATGGCCTCAAAATAGCTGTGATTTTGAATCATTAGACAAAGCATGATTGCTTTTATTTTTGGTGCCTTGAAATATGCTTTTTGGGGGAGGTCAGACTTCAATGAGCTGAGGAGAAAGGGAGGATGGGGACTCTTTTCTTTGCCAGCAAGATGTTTTGGTATGAGGATCCTGAAATGAATGCAGGGCTGCTGCGGAGGAAGAGGAATATACCCCTAGAGGAAGCATTTCTGGGACCCAAGACCTCTAGACCACCAGAAACCCTAGAGTTGTGGCTACAGGGAGCACACTTCCCCCAGCAGGGCACTGGGGGCGGAGTGAGCGAGGCGCCCCTGGCCGCTCCCGCTTCTGCCCCGGGGCTCCCCTGCTGGGAGCAGAGCAGCGCGTGCCGACTGCCGCCGCCTGAGGCGCCCAGAGCCCCAGCTGTGCTTTAAAAAGGCCATGACGGGGCCCTAGCAGTCCAGCCGCTTGCTCCACTGTCCTGCATTCATTGCAGCGCCTCCTTTGCGGTAAGGTAGATGCTTGGGTCCTTTGTGATGCTCTGTGGGCCCTCCCGTGTGAGCTGATCAAACTAAGTCCTTCAGTAGTGATGCTGGTTGAGGACACGCAGCCGGGAAACAAAAGCCCCTATCCAGAATGCCCGTCCATTCTGTCAGGATTAGTTCACTCCGCTTTCTAAAACGTCAGGGGCAACTTGCCTCCAGCGGCTGCTGGGTTTCCCCAAGGGGAGGTGCTGCATCGGGGGCTCAGCATTGGTCTCTGTTCCTGGTGGACACCTGACACAATCAGTGGCTAAGTCAGCCTCGATGAGCAGGGGTTCATGCTGCTGGGCCCGCGTGTGGCCTCCGTCCCTGGATACCCCACTCAGGCTCCACTGTACCAACCCCGAGGCCAGTGGCAGAAGCACAGGACCACTTTGCTGCGTCATTCTGTCTGTATTTGGCAGTACAGCGTCTCTCCAGATGATTTCTATCGGTAACACACGACTCAAAATCTTCACCTTGCCATGCTTTTCTGATATAAATCTCTCCACATGCCTCCTCCCCAAGCTTCCTTTCCCTGATCTTCCAAACTGTGTCCTTCCTGGACTTTGGCTAGCCCCTGTATGTGAAGAACCTAAGCTACCCCATTTTGTTAACAGAAACACTCCATTTTGTCAGGTTCTGGGAAAAGAGCCTTTGGAAATCCCCTGACCTCACCCCACCACCCAGGAGCCAATCGGACCTCAGACCAGAATCTCCTGACTTAACGTTCAGGAATTGTGGTCTACCTAAGTAATAGGGACCAGTCGGAAACCAACACACAACCCTTCAAAAGAAAGTGACCAATCAGACGTCCCCTGCCTAGAAATTCTTTTTTTCATGAACACGCCCTATATAAGCAATGTAATCCAAAACCCGGGGCTCCTTCCTATAGCCGCTGTGTCGGTAACAGTGGGAGCCCCAGCTCGAGCTTGGTAATAAAAACTCTCTTGCTTTTGCATCGGATGTCGGTTCCCTGGTGGCCACTGGGAGATTTCAAGACTTGAAACATATGGTCCCATCGTAATGGGGACAGAGGCACATGGTGAGGTTAGATTGCCAGTTGTCAGTGTCAGCTTGGGAACCGTGCCCAATAATCCTGAAAAGGTTGGGTATTTTCCATTTCCCAGTGTCTGGTTAGTCAAGTAAGTCCCTTTAAAGGAAGTCGTGGGAAAAGAATTCATCTATGCCCTTGCCACGGTGTGCTGGGGGGTCCTCCTGGAGACTCAATCTTTCTGTGAATCAGTGAGTTCTGGCTCTGAGAACCGGCTCAGGATCAGAAACTGGACCATGAGTCATGCCTTTTTATTGTGGTGGTTACTCTCAACCTGATCATTATTTCTTTTGATTATGCAGATTGGGCAATGCCCTCACTGACTGACCATCTGCCTTGTACCTACTGAAGCCCTGTTCCATTAACCATCTCTATAGCCCTCTGTGAATCAAGACCTTTGGCTGCCATTTCATTAAGATGATTAATCCAGGCCTTCCCCAGAGGCTCAGTGGTAAAGAATCCTGCCTGCCAATGCAGGAGACATGGGTTTGATTCCTGACCCAGGAAGATCCCACATGCCACGGTGCAACTAAGCCATGGGTCCCAACTACTGAGTCTGTGCTCTAGAGCGCAGGAGCTGCAACACTGAGCCCACGCACCACGACTGCTGATGCCCTCACACCGCAGAGCCTGTGCTCCCCAGCAAGAGGAACCACTGAGGAGCCAGGCCCTGCAGCCGCAGTAGCCCCCACTTATCACAACTAGAGAAAAGCCTGCACGCAATGAAGACCCAGCACAGGCTCCCCCCTCCACCCACCCAAATTAATCCATTTGCCACAATCTGGAATCCCTTATTTCAGGATCTCAACATCCCTATTGTTTTCAGGGTACTCAGCTCTTGAACAGCATTTCCTACCATCAGCCCTGGCCTTCAGAAGACAGCCACTAAAGAGCTCCTAGATGATGCCAGTGTCCCTATAGATGGCATATTCCTTATTGCTTTAATAAATGGAGGAACTTCTGGGCTGTCTTGCTTTACACAGTATATTCACTTTAGCTCACACACTTCTCTAAGGTTTTTAACATCTTCTTCCTCCTCCTGTCAAAGAAAAGCTATGACCAACCTAGACAGCATATTAAAAAGCAGAGACATTACTTTGCCAACAAAGGTCTGTCTAGTCAAGGCTATGGTTTTTCCAGTAGTCACATAGGGATGTGAGAGTTGGACTATAAAGAAAGCTGAGTGCCTAAGAATTGATGCTCTTGAACTGTGGTGTTGGAGAAGACTCTTGAGAGTCTGTTGGACTGCAAGGAGATCCAACCAGTTCATCCTAAAGGAAATTAGTCCTGAATATTCATTGGAAGGACTGATGCTGAAACTCCAATACTTTGGCCACCTGACACAAAGAACCAACTCATTGGAAAAGACCCTGATGCTGGGAAAGATTGAAGGCAGGAGAAGGGGATGATAGAGGATGAGATGGTCAGATGGCATCACCGACTCCATGGACACGAGTTTGAGCAGGCTCCGGGAGCTGGCGATGGACAGGGAGGCCTGGTGTGCTGCGGTCCATGAGGTCGCAGAGTCGGACACACCTGAGCGACTGGACTCTACCTGTCTGTACATTCTGCTGTACTTCACTTAGCTGGGCCAAACAAGTGGCTCAGCCTTTCTCCAAGCTTTCAAGAAATACGCTAGCAATGTAACAGCACTGTCTCCCCAGGTCCTGACCAAATACTTAAATCTTCTGTCACTGGAGAGCTTACATATAAAACTCTCTCCCTCATCCAACTTTACATTCCTCCGCCTTAAGCCAGAAGCATCGTGATCCATGTCCGTATATTAATACACTCTCTGGGCTCCTCCAGGTTTACTTTGGCAAGGCACTGCAACAACTTTGGCAGACCTAGCACTTCCCTGGCCTGATTATGATGTGTCTTGACCCTAGGTATTTGCTTGGTGATCAGAGCAAGGGACGCGAACCCTAAGGAGGATTCATCTCACCCTGCGAGGGAGATGCTTCTGCATCTTCTTCAACAAGGAGGACACGAGTGAGTGGCAGCTTAATGGGAAGAAGTGGGCTACTTCTGTAGGTCTATATCCAAGATTTTTGTCCCTGATCTTGGCTTAGCAGACATGATGAGCCTGGAATCCCTTGAACTTTGCCCATCTTACAGCTAACTCTGGGCCTGAAGCTTAGCCTTTTCTGTCATCCAGCTGAACAAGAGATGAAAGTACTTTCATAGGCTGTTAAGAAGGCCTTCTGCTCTTCACTGTTATTGTTCAGTCACTCAGTCCCTCTTCTCCTCCTGCCCTCATTCTTTCCCCTCATCAGGGTCTTTTCTAATGAGTCAGCTCTTTGCATTGGGTAGCCAAGTATTGGAGCTTCAGCTTCAACATTAGTCCTTCCAGTGAATCAGTTCAGTTCAGTCGCTCAGTCGTGTCCGACTCTTTGCAACCCCATGAATCGCAGCACACCAGGCCTCCCTCTCCATCACCAACTCCCGGAGTTCACTCAGACTCACGTCCATTGAGTCGGTGATGCCATCCAGCCATCTCATCCTCTGTCGTCCCCTTCTCCTCCTGCCCCCAATCCCTCCCAGCATCAGAGTCTTTTCCAATGAGTCAACTCTTCACATGATATGGCCCAAGTTCTGGAGTTTCAACTTTAGCATCATTCCTTCCAAAGAACACCCAGGACTGATCTCCTTTAGAATGGATTGGTTGGATCTCTTTGCAGTCCAAAGGACTCTCAAGAGTCTTCTTCAACATCACAGTTCAAAAGCATCAATTCTTTGGTGCTCAGCTTTCTTCACAGTCCAACTCTCACATCCATACATGACCACCGGAATATTCATTCCAATGAACATTCAGGACCAATTTCCTTTAGGATGGACTGGTTGGATCTCCTTGCAGTCCAACAGACTCTCAAGAGTCTTCTCCAACACCACAGTTCAAAAGCATCAATTTTTCAGTGCTCAGCCTTTTTTATTGTCCAGCTCTCACATCCATACATGACTACTGGAAAATTCACCAACTCCCGGAGTTCACTCAGACTCACGTCCATTGAGTCGGTGATGCCATCCAGCCATCTCATCCTCTGTCGTCCCCTTCTCCTCCTGCCCCCAATCCCTCCCAGCATCAGAGTCTTTTCCAATGAGTCAACTCTTCACATGATATGGCCCAAGTTCTGGAGTTTCAACTTTAGCATCATTCCTTCCAAAGAACACCCAGGACTGATCTCCTTTAGAATGGATTGGTTGGATCTCCTTGCAGTCCAAAGGACTCTCAAGAGTCTTCTTCAACATCACAGTTCAAAAGCATCAATTCTTTGGTGCTCAGCTTTCTTCACAGTCCAACTCTCACATCCATACATGACCACTGGAATATTCATTCCAATGAACATTCAGGACCAATTTCCTTTAGGATGGACTGGTTGGATCTCCTTGCAGTCCAACAGACTCTCAAGAGTCTTCTCCAACACCACAGTTCAAAAGCATCAATTTTTCAGTGCTCAGCCTTTTTTATTGTCCAGCTCTCACATCCATACATGACTACTGGAAAAACCATAGCATTGACTATATAGATCTTTGTCAGCAAAGTAACGTCTCTGCTTTTTGACACACTGTCTAGGTTTGTCGTTGCTTTTCTTCCAAGCAGCAAGCGTCTTTTAATTTCATGGCTGCAGTCACCATCTGCAGTGATTTTGGAGCACAAGAAAATAAAGTCTGTCATTGTTTGCATTGTTTCCCCATCTATTGCCACGAAGGGATGGGACTGGATGCCACAATCTTCATTTTTTTGAACATTGAGTTTTAAGGCAGTTTTGTCACTCCCCTCTTTCACCTTCATCAAGAGGTTCTTTACTTACTCTTTAAGGGTGGGGTCATCTGCATCTCTGAGGTTATTGGTATTTCTCCCTGAAATTTTGATTCCAGCTTGTGCTTCATCCAGCCCAGGATTTCACATGATGTACACTGCATATAAGTTAAATAAGTGGAGTGACAATATACAGCTTTGACATACTTCTTTCCCAGTTTTGAACCTGCTCTTAATACATGGCCTTTAATTAGTAATTAATCCACTCAGCATTTCTCTAATGGATTGATGGCTTGGAATAACAGTCATCCAATTCTATACTCTTCATAATTATTAGTTCTCATGCATTTCTCAAAGGCTTGAGACACTGTTCCTACCAGGGCATTCCAAGTTCACCATCAATGCCAGCTGCAACAATTACACTGCTGTGGCACACTACTGGTGAACCACGCTCCACTTGCTGTCAGGAACAAGTCTTTTAATGCCAGCCTGTCAGGAGGCGGTCAAGTTTCAAAATCTCATTTTAGAATGTGCTTCCTCAGATCTTTCTAGGCTATAATTTCCTGAAAATCAGACTGAGATAGAGATTTGCATACAAGTCAATCAGTGGGATCAAAGCCTGAAGTCTCAAGAAAGTAGGATGGGCCAGAGGGAAGAGTTAAACGGCAGTGCAGTCCCGACAAAGGCTAGAGCTGATCCCATGGGCAGCACTGCAGCTGGGCTGTTCTGCCTTAGCCACGTGGGCTGCGTTTTTATAACTTGGCTGGAGGATGTCTTTGGTGAGGAGTCACGACTTGAGGTGAAGCAGCTCCCTTCAACTGGTGGCAATCCTCAGCAAGGCAGCAGAGTGCCCTCAGCCCACATGGCCAGCAGCTGAGGAGGTGCATGCTACGGGCACTGACGCACTCTCTCCCCTCTCTGCCTCATCGGCCCCAGGCGAAGAGTTGGACACAGCTGAGCGACTGAACTGAACTGAACTGCCCACATCCAAAATTAAATCATCTTCTCTAACCCTGGTATCTGTGGTATACTGTATGTTGTATTAGTTGCTGTAGCTTCCCCCATGAACTTTAGAACATAAGTCTTCTGAGGGCAGTCTTAAGTTTTATAAGCCGTACCTAGTGTATAGTATATGCTTTTAAATAATGTGTTGAATGGATAGATAGGTCAATATTGTAAACCTCGAATAACTCTAGCTCCTCTCTCTGGATATCTACCATATGTCGATGTCTTTCTTCAGTTCAGTTCAGTAGCTCAGTCCTGTCCGACTCTTTGCCACCCCATGAATCGCAGCACGACAGGCCTCCCTGTCCATCACCAACTCCCGGAGTTCACTCAGACTCACGTCCATTGAGTCGGTGATGCCATCCAGCCATCTCATCCTCTGTCGTCCCCTTCTCCTCCTGCCTCGAGTCCCTCCCAGCATCTGAGTCTTTTCCAATGAGTCAACTCTTCGCATGAGGTGGCCAAAGTACTGGAGTTTCGGCTTTAGCATCATTCCTTCCAAAGAACACCCAGGGCTGATCTCCTTCAGACCAGCATTAAATAAAACAATTTAATTTCGGAGGCGGGCAGGGCAGATCTTTTTGTCTTTAGTGGTATTAAGAGTTTAAAAGCTGCCCTTTGGGGTCAGGCTTTACAGATGGTTTAGTGGTGAAGAATCTTTCTGCCAAAGCAGGGGACACAGGAGACGGCACCTCTGGGTTAGGGAGATCCCCTTGAGATGCAGTTTGACCTCTGGGTTAGGAAGATCCCCTGGAGGAGGAAATGGCAACTCACTCAGGTATTCTTGCCTGGGAAATTCCATGGACAGAGGAGGCTGATGGGCTACAGTCGGTGGGGTTGCCGAGTTGGACACAAATTAGTGACTGAGCAACGCATGCATGCCACCAACTCATCACACAGTTCAATTTATTTGCTTTGCTTTTGATTTTTAGGGGTTTAAAATTTTAAGTTTGATTACTAAGTACAGAAAACATTTACATATTTTCAAAACAAGATACACTTCAAGAAGTCCAGGCCTCTGCCATTTCTCCTTCTCACTGTTTGTGTGTGTGTGTGTGCAACCTTTCACTTAAAAGTACACACACACCACTCATTCTCCCTTTTTCTTGGGTAACTGATAACATACTGTGATGGTTAATTTTATGTGTCAACTTAATTGGGCTATGGGGTTTCCCAGACATTTGGTCGAACATTCTGGGTATTTCTGTGAGGGTGTTTTGGGTTGAGATTAACATTTAAATCAGTAAACTGAGTGAAGTATATTGACCTCCCTTGTGTGAATGAGCCTCACCCAAATAGTTGAAAGCATCAATAGAACTTAAAAGGCTGATCCTTTTCATTGCTCCTGTTGGACTGCCTTCAAGCTATGACATCAGCCTTCTTTTCCTTGCTTTCTCATTTTAGAAATGATCACCAACATGATGATTTTATTTAAAAATATTTATCATAAGGAACGGGCCTACATGAGTCCCATTCATTTTAAGTCCCAAGGTCTGCAGGGTGAGTTGATAAGCTGGAGACCCAGAGAGCCTAAGGTGGAGCTCCAGTCTGAAAGCTGGCAAGACTGAGACCCAGGATGAACCCTTGTTTTATGTCAACTCTAAAGGCAGAAAAAAGCCAATGTCCCAGTCTGAAGGCAGTAAGCAGGAGGAATTAAAAGAGGCAGCCTTTCATTCTATTCATGCTTTCAACCGACTGGGGAAGGCCTGTTCACATTAGGGAGATCAACATGCTTCACTCAGTCTATTGATACAATGTGGACCTATTACACACACACGCTCACATCCCACTGGTTCCAGAGAACCCTAACTAATACACATGCCATCGATACAGAGGGATATCTCATTGTGATAACTCCACAAGACACCATAATGTGGGTGTAATCCAACTTCTCAACCAGTCTCCTTATAAAGGACGTCTGGGTCACTCCAGCCTTTTGCTGTTAAAACTGGTATGATAGTTACCATTATGTATTCAACCATTTCCTTACTGGTGGGCACTGAAGATATTTCCAGTTTATTATATAATTATTATTTTGCTTTAAAAAGGTGATGAAATAATTACCTTTCTATATAAAGATATTCAGGGGTGCTAAGAGAATACAGTCTCCAAAGTGAGTCACAAGGTATGTATGATATGTGTATTTTTAAGTTTTAAAAATTTTCACAGAACTTGGCATATATTTTTTTAAAAGTTACCGTAAATGACATTCCCACCAGCAATATACGACAGTTTTCATTCCTCACATCCTCTCCAGCACTGTATATTGTCACCCCTCCTAATTTTTGCTAGTATGACATAAGAAGTGAAAGTGAAAGCGTTAGTCACTCAGTTCAGTTCAGTCGCTCAGTCGTGTCCGACTCTTTGTGACCCCATGAACTGCAGCACGCCAGGCCCCCCTGTCCATCACCAACTCCCAGAGTTCACGCAGACTCACGTCCATCGAGTCCGTGATGCCATTCAGCCATCTCATCCTCTGTCGTCCCCTTCTCCTCCTGCCCCCAATCCCTCCCAGCATCAGAGTCTTTTCCAGTGAGTCAACTCTTCGCATGAGGTGGCCAAAGTTTGATGCCATTCAGCCATCTCATCCTCTGTCGTCCCCTTCTCCTCCTGCCCCCAATCCCTCCCAGCATCAGAGTCTTTTCCAGTGAGTCAACTCTTCGCATGAGGTGGCCAAGTTCTGGAGTTTCAGCTTTAGCATCATTCTTTCCAAAGAAATCCCAGGGCTGATCTCCTTCAGAACGGATTGGTTGGATCTCCTTGCAGTCCAAGGGACTCTCAAGAGTCTTCTCCAACCTCATAATTCAAAAGCATCAATTCTTTGGCGCTCAGCTTTCTTCAGTCCAACTCTCATATCCATATGACCACTGGAAAAACCACAGCCTTGACTAGATGGACCTTTGTTGGCCAAGTAATGTCTCTGCTTTTCAACATGCTATCTAGGTTGGTCATAACTTTTCTTCCAAGGAGTAAGCATCTTTTAATTTCATGGCTGCAGTCACCATCTGCAGTGATTTTGGGGCCCCAAAACATAAAGTCTGACACTGTTTCCACTGTTTCCCCATCTATTTCCCATGGAGTGATGGGACCGGATGCCATGATCTTAGTTTTTTAAATGTTGAGCTTTAAGCCAACTTTTTCACTCTCCTCTTTCATTTTCATCAAGAGGCTTTTTAGTTCCTCTTCACTTTCTGCCATAAGGGTGGTGTCATCTGCATATCTGAGGTTATTGATATTTCTCCCAGTAATCAGTCATGTCCAACTCTTTGCGACCCCATAGACTGTAGCTGCCAGGCTCCTCTGTTGATAGAATTCTCTAGGCAAGAATACTGGAGTGGGTTGCCATTTCCTTCTCCAGGGGATCTTCCAGATCTAGGGATCAAACTCAGGCCTCCTGAATCACAGGCAGATTCTTTACTGTTTGAGCCACCAGGGAAACTCATGACAGGTGAAAGTAAAATCTAATTGTTCTTTAAATTTGCATTCCTAGGTTAGTAATAAGATTAAGCATCTTTACATATTAAGTGATCACTGAGATTTTGTTTTCTATGACTTGCTTATTTTTGTCATTTGCACATGACTGGGTTTCTTTCTCATACTAGAATATAATGAGAGATAAAACCCTTTCCACTATTTAGGTTAAAGCATAATCTGGCCTGGAAGTTTCCCTAATTTTGGTACATTCTAACCAAACAAAAACTTAAATTTTTCCATAATTCACACCTCTTCCCCAGAAAAATGAAAAAAAGAAAACATACATATTGCCAGGCACTCTTGTGGTATTGTACCCCATTAGGACAGGGACTTAGCCTGGCACATTTGTCAAATGACTAAAACATTTGTCAAATGACTGAAGAGCAGGGACTTCCCTGCATGTTCTGCTTTGCATAACTTTCTTCAAGGACTTTGATTCACCTCTGAACTGATGGAAATCCCAATAATCACAGACTGAATTTCCTGGATGGGACTTACAGTCATATTAATTTTATTAAGAAAAAAATAGTAAAGTGTTTTGTCTATGTTCTCCTCTAGGAGTTTTATAGTTTCTGGTCTACTGAAGAGCAGGGACTTCCCTGCATGTTCTGCTTTGCATAACTTTCTTCAAGGACTTTGATTCACCTCTGAACTGATGGAAATCCCAATAATCACAGACTGAATTTCCTGGATGGGACTTACAGTCATATTAATTTTATTAAGAAAAAAATAGTAAAGTGTTTTGTCTATGTTCTCCTCTAGGAGTTTTATAGTTTCTGGTCTTACGTTTAGATCTTTAATCCATTTTGAGTTTATTTTTGTGTGTGGTGTTAGAGAGTGTTCTAGTTTCATTCTTTTACAAGTGGTTGACCAGTTTTCCCAGCACCACTTATTAAAGAGATTGTCTTTACTCCATTGTATATTCTCGCCTCCTTTGTCAAAGTTAAGGTGTCCACAGGTGTTTGGGCATGATACTAGATGCTTGTGGCTGGTGCATTGAGACGACCCAGAGGGATGGTATGGGGAGGAAGGAAGGAAGGGGGGCTCAGGATGGGGAACATGTGTATACCTGTGGTGGATTCATGTTGATGTGTGGCAAAACCAATACATTATTGGAAAGTAATTAACCTCCAATTAAAATAAATAAATTTATTTAAAAAAAAAAACCAGCGACTTTTCTTATAACTCAGACCTTGGAGTAAAATTCACACATGCAACAGATCTAAGGAAATGTTTCAAAAAAGAACATTTGGGGAGAGAGGACTAGAACTACAGGGAAAACCTTAGGCTAACAGGAAGAGGAACCTCACTTAAGGATCACAAGACTAAATATGAAAATGTGGGCAAATCATGTGATACACTGCTCTTGATTTGTGAAATAATTTAATTTTACAATAATGAGCTTCCGAATGTTAGATATATAAATTAAATAAATCAACATTAACAGCTGCTTAATAGTGATAAAATATACTTTTATTTATTTTGTTGAGTCAGAGGGTCATAAAAAAAATTATTGCTAAAGTAGATATCAGGCAAACAGAACAGTGCTTTATAAGTCTGGTTACCTTGAAGTTTATTTAAACTAAGAGAAATAGGGCATAATGTTTTCATGCAATACATACTTCGTTCTTTAAATAACAATTGTGACAAATAACAGAAATTATTAAGGAATGTTGCACTTGTGATCCATACAAAACACCAACATTTTGAGTTGTACACAATTTAAAGAAATGTCCCGAACACTTTTCAAAATACTGTAAAAGCCAATACATACAGGCATGCCTTACATGGCCACAGGAATGCAGTTTAGAAAATAAAGAAAAAAAAAAAATCACACTGGAACTACTTAATTTCTTCAAAACCACTGAGCAAGAAAAGCAACATTGAACTTCCATACTGATTTTATATAATGTCTATACAGTACCTTGACTTAAATCCAAGAGTAAAAGTTAAGACTCTCCTCCTCTATTTTTGGTAAACAACTGCATGGTAAACTTAGATGACTTTTTCCCCTGGGTTTTACCTGGGAGTGGCCTTTTTAATTTTTTATTTAAAAGAGGGCAGGTTTGGCACTTTTATACTGATGTCACCAATGTTAATATTTCTTGGGATCTCAGGAAGATTCATATTCTTTACAGCTGATACAGCACGGGCTGGAGCTCCTGCTAAGCCAGCCTGTATACAGAAGCAAATAAAAGAAAAAGAAAATGAACAACTCAGGTGTAGCTCATCAAAAAACACTAAAACTGGAGGACAATGGTAAAAGATTTTCATATAACAAGCTTAGAGACCAGATGGCAGTTTGAATTGGTATGGAATGGTTACTTGAAATACTAATCTATAAAGAGAAAACAGTTGACACATTAAAAAATACAGTGAATACATGCAATGATAATAATGTAAAGATTTAAATACAAATTAACTTGTACAATGGAAACATCACACAAAATATTTAAATTGCATAGCTAGATCTTCACCTTTATCTTGATTTAACTGACTTATGATATAAACTTGAAGGATATTTTACATTACTTTC